>JAANAP010000014.1:0-150086 GCA_018361395.1 Boechera stricta | reverse complement strand
CACAGGCAGACTCGATCGCTGGCCCGAGCTAAAGTGCTCGAGGCAAGAAAGGTCAAAGCCAAAGACAGAAAAAGAAAATCAAAGTGAGTAACAGAGTATATAGAAAAGAACTTGATCTAACGATTTGAAATCCTAATTGTAACAAACAACACCAAATGGCAACGGCGCCAAATTGATATAAGTCGATTTCTATCTGGATCAAGATTTCGTTGTAGTATAGTAAGGTGTCAATCCATAAGGGTGAAGATATTAACCAAAAGGATGAGATCAAAACCATTCAAGTCAAGCCAAAAGAGCGATAGGGGTCTAACAACCTAGACGGAAAACAGAAATAGAAGCTAAGGCGAATCAATTTAAAAACAAGAAAAGAAGCAATGTAGAATAAGTATGTGGCTGAGAAATCAATCAATGCAGAAGTTCCTAAGGATGGGGTAATCGACTTAGTGTGTCCTCTTAGCCTACCTAGGTGGTCTAACAAAACTCAATCAAGCTATTCCCTAGACATCAAACATCACAACCAGTTAAGTCCACTCGTGATAAGTAACCCCTGCCTGCTAGACTAGTTCCAGACCCAATCCCTTGGCGAATCTACCCTAGAAGCAATAAGACCGGTTAACATCACAATAAACACTGACATCTAATCCCTTAAAGGCAGGAATGCAAATCTCTAACATCAATTCATTCAAGCATTTTATCAAACACCTTCTGGGTGGAAAAACACCTAAGATCTAATCTCAATTGATCGAGAGAAATTAGCAATAAGAACACTGATTTAAGGGAATTTAAACAATCGACACTTAAATCACCTAGGAGACTAAGAATCTACACTAATCTAACCCATCCTCAAGAACTCTAATGACTACTCGTGAAACCATGAAAACAGACAATCACAAACCCAGAAATCATAGATACTGCATAAATAGAAGAGATAGATAGGGTATTGATAAGAAAGAAATAAACTGATAACAAGTGAAAACAAATTACTGAAAGTCTGGAAATGAAGACGAAGAACAATGAAGAAGAGGGAAAACGAAAAGTAGGCATAAAAACAAAACTTAGAAGTCTTAATCCCACATTAGGTATTTATACTAAGTCTTAAAAACCTAAACGCTGGGTAAAGTGGTAAAGATGGTCTAGCTCGACCACGTCAGTGAGTGCTCGAGCTGCAGGGATCAAGACGTGTTTTTATGTGCAGCTCGACCATGGAGCTAGCAAGCCCGAGCTCGATCAAGATTCTCCAAGACTCCTCTTTCTGTTGCACTCGACGGGGCTCGATCTGTGGCTCAGAGGGTCTAGCTCTGCAAGATTCTCCAAGGCTCCTCTTTTTGCCTGCTATCTTCTTTCGAGCTGCAGGGCTCGAGCTTGCCTGCATCATCTCCTGCCTTATCGATCCCTCTGCTCTTCTTATGAGCTCGAGTCGCATGTCCTATGGATTTGCAGTCTAACTTCTCCAATCGCCCTTTGAAAGTACCAGAATTGACCAAATGTGATGTATGCAAACCTAATGCAAAACACTCTAAGTATGCAAAACTAGAGATAAATGACAAGAACAGGTTAAATAACAAGTCTAAATGTATGAATTAACCAAGCTAAACGAAATGCAAACATATCAGTTTCCTCCCTCGATTCGATGAGTTATCGCAGTTTTCAATGGAAGGTCAAGATCTAACGCAATGTCATAATAAAATTTCAAATATTAAATCATACACCACTTATGAGCATATTTATCCCCTTAATTCACTTTGGTGATTTTCAACATTTCATGAACTTATTCTCCTCCTTCTTCATTCTTATGAGTTCATGAAGGTCAAATCTAGCAATGTCATAATAAAGTTTGACATATTATGAGCATATTTATCCCCTTAATTCACTTTGGTGATTTTCAACATTTCATGAACTTATTCTCCTCCTTCATGATTCTTATGAGTTCAATGGAAGGTCACGAAATCTCGAAACGCAAAGTCATAATAAAATTTCAAATATTGAAACATACAACACTTAGGAGCATATTTATCCCCTTAATTCACTTTAGTGGTTCTCAGCATTTCATGAACTTATTTTCCTAGTTCTCGATTCTTATGAGTTACCGCTGTTTTCAATGGAAGTTCACGAAATCACGAAATGCAATGTCATAATAAAATTTGAAATATTAAAACATACACACATATATATTATCCCCTTAATTCACTTTGGTGGTTTTCAACATTTCATGAACTAAGTTTCTCCTCCTCGATTCGATGAGTTATCGAGTTAATGGAAGGTCATAAATCTCAAACGCAATGTCATAATAAAATTTGAAATATTAAAACATACACCACTTGTGAGCATATTAATCCCCTTAATTCACTTTGGTGTCCATTTGATGAACTAAGTTTCCTCCCTCTCGATTCTGATGAGTTATCGCAGTTTTCAATGGAAGGTCACGAAATCTCGAAACGCAATGTCATAATAAAATTTCAAATATTAAATCATACACCACTTATGAGCATATTTATCCCCTTAATTCACTTTGGTGATTTTCAACATTTCATGAACTTATTCTCCTCCTTCACGATTCTTATGAGTTCAATGGAAGGTCACGAAATCTCGAAAAGCAATGTCATAATAAAGTTTGACATATTATGAGCATATTTATCCCCTTAATTCACTTTGGTGATTTTCAACATTTCATGAACTTATTCTCCTCCTTCATGATTCTTATGAGTTCAATGGAAGGTCACGAAATCTCGAAACGCAAAGTCATAATAAAATTTCAAATATTGAAACATACAACACTTAGGAGCATATTTATCCCCTTAATTCACTTTAGTGGTTCTCAGCATTTCATGAACTTATTTTCCTAGTTCTCGATTCTTATGAGTTATCGCTGTTTTCAATGGAAGTTCACGAAATCACGAAATGCAATGTCATAATAAAATTTGAAATATTGAAATATACAACACTTAGGAGCATATTTATCTCCTTAATTCACTTTGGTGGTTTTCAACATTTCATGAACTAAGTTTCCTCCCTCTCGATTCTGATGAGTTATCGCAGTTTTCAATGGAAGGTCACGAAATCTCGAAACGCAATGTCATAATAAAATTTGAAATATTAAAACATACACCACTTATGAGCATATTTATCCCCTTAATTCACTTTAGTGGTTCTCAGCATTTCATGAACTTATTTTCCTAGTTCTCGATTCTTATGAGTTACCGCTGTTTTCAATGGAAGTTCACGAAATCACGAAATGCAATGTCATAATAAAATTTGAAATATTAAAACATACACCACTTGTGAGCATATTAATCCCCTKAATTCACTTTRGTGGTTTTCAACATTTCATGAACTAGTTTTCCTCTCGATTCTATGAGTTATCGTTTTCAATGGAAGTTCACGAAATCAAATGCAATGTCATAATAAAATTTGAAATATTAAACATACACCACTATGAGCATATTAATCCCCTTAATTCACTTTGTGGTTTTCAACATTTCATGAACTAATTTCCTCCTCTCTCGATTCTATGAGTTAAGTTTTCAATGGTCACGAAATCTCGAAACGCAATGTCATAATAAAATTTGAAATATTAAAACATACACCACTTATGAGCATATTTATCCCCTTAATTCACTTTAGTGGTTCTCAGCATTTCATGAACTTATTTTCCTAGTTCTCGATTCTTATGAGTTTTTTCAATGGAAGTTCACGAAATCACGAAATGCAATGTCATAATAAAATTTGAAATATTAAAACATACACCACTTGTGAGCATATTAATCCCCTTAATTCACTTTGGTGGTTTTCAACATTTGATGAACTAAGTTTCCTCCCTCTCGATTCTGATGAGTTATCGCAGTTTTCAATGGAAGGTCACGAAATCTCGAAACGCAATGTCATAATAAAATTTGAAATATTAAAACATACACCACTTATGAGCATATTTATCCCCTTAATTCACTTTAGTGGTTCTCAGCATTTCATGAACTTATTTTCCTCCTTATCGAGTTTCAATAGTTCATTAAATCACAAACGCAATGTCATAATAAAATTTGAAATATTAAAACATACACCACTTTGAGCATATTATCCCCTTAATTCACTTTGGTGTTTTCAACATTTCATGAACTTATTTTCCTCCTCTGATTCTATGAGTTATCGTTCAATGGAAGGTCAAAATCTCAAACGCAATGTCATAATAAAATTTCAAATATTAAATCATACACCACTTATGAGCATATTTATCCCCTTAATTCACTTTGGTGATTTTCAACATTTCATGAACTTATTCTCCTCCTTCACGATTCTTATGAGTTCAATGGAAGGTCACGAAATCTCGAAAAGCAATGTCATAATAAATTTGACATACACCATTATGAGCATATTTATCCCCTTAATTCACTTTGGTGTTTTCAACATTTCATGAACTTATTCTCCTCTTCATGTCTTATGAGTTCACAATGGAAGGTCACGAAATCTCAAACTGCAATAATAAAATTTCAAATATTGAAACATACACCACTTATGAGCATATTTATCCCCTTAATTCACTTTGGTGATTTTCAACATTTCATGAACTTATTTTCCTAGTTCTCGATTCTTATGAGTTATCGCTGTTTTCAATGGAAGGTCACGAAATCTCGAAACGCAAAGTCATAATAAAATTTCAAATATTGAAACATACAACACTTAGGAGCATATTTATCCCCTTAATTCACTTTGGTGGTTTTCAACATTTCATGAACTAAGTTTCCTCCCTCTCGATTCTGATGAGTTATCGCAGTTTTCAATGGAAGGTCACGAAATCTCGAAACGCAATGTCATAATAAAATTTGAAATATTAAAACATACACCACTTATGAGCATATTTATCCCCTTAATTCACTTTAGTGGTTCTCATCATGAACTTATTTTCCTAGTTCTCGATTCTATGAGTTATCTGCTTTTCAATGGAAGTTCACGAAATCACGAAATGCAATGTCATAATAAAATTTGAAATATTGAACCATACACCACTTGTGAGCATATTAATCCCCTGAATTCACTTTAGTGGTTTTCAACATTTCATGAACTAAGTTTCCTCCCTCTCGATTCTGATGAGTTATCTGTTTTCAAGGTCACTTAAATCTCAAACAATGTCATAATAAAATTTGAAATATTAAAACATACACCACTTATGAGCATATTTATCCCCTTAATTCACTTTAGTGGTTTTTCAACATTTCATGAACTTATTTTCCTCTCTCGATTCTATGAGTTATCGCTTTCAATGGAAGTCACGAAATCACTAAACGCAATGTCATAATAAAATTTGAAATATTAAACATACACCACTTATGAGTATTTAATCCCCTTAATTCACTTTGGTGTTTTCAACATTTGATGAACTAAGTTTCCTCCTCTCGATTCTATGAGTTATCAGCTTTTCAATGGAAGGTCACGAAATCTCGAAACGCAATGTCATAATAAAATTTGAAATATTAAATCATCCACCACTTATGAGCATATTTATCCCCTTAATTCACTTTGGTGATTTTCAACATTTCATGAACTTATTCTCCTCCTTCACGATTCTTATGAGTTCAATGGAAGGTCACGAAATCTCGAAAAGCAATGTCATAATAAAGTTTGACATATTATGAGCATATTTATCCCCTTAATTCACTTTGGTGATTTTCAACATTTCATGAACTTATTCTCCTCCTTCATGATTCTTATGAGTTCAATGGAAGGTCACGAAATCTCGAAACGCAAAGTCATAATAAAATTTCAAATATTGAAACATACAACACTTAGGAGCATATTTATCCCCTTAATTCACTTTAGTGGTTCTCAGCATTTCATGAACTTATTTTCCTAGTTCTCGATTCTTATGAGTTATCGCTGTTTTCAATGGAAGTTCACGAAATGCAATGTCATAATAAAATTTGAAATATTAAAACATACACCACTTGTGAGCATATTAATCCCCTTAATATCACTTTGGTGGTTTTCAATATTTCATGAACTAAGTTTCCTCCCTCTCGATTCTGATGAGTTATCGCAGTTTTCAATGGAAGGTCACGAAATCTCGAAACGCAATGTCATAATAAAATTTGAAATATTAAAACATACACCACTTGTGAGCATATTAATCCCCTTAATTCACTTTGGTGGTTTTCAACATTTGATGAACTAAGTTTCCTCCCTCTCGATTCTGATGAGTTATCGCAGTTTTCAATGGAAGGTCACGAAATCTCGAAACGCAATGTCATAATAAAATTTCAAATATTAAATCATACACCACTTATGAGCATATTTATCCCCTTAATTCACTTTGGTGATTTTCAACATTTCATGAACTTATTCTCCTCCTTCACGATTCTTATGAGTTCAATGGAAGGTCACGAAATCTCGAAAAGCAATGTCATAATAAAGTTTGACATATTATGAGCATATTTATCCCCTTAATTCACTTTGGTGATTTTCAACATTTCATGAACTTATTCTCCTCCTTCATGATTCTTATGAGTTCAATGGAAGGTCACGAAATCTCGAAACGCAAAGTCATAATAAAATTTCAAATATTGAAACATACAACACTTAGGAGCATATTTATCCCCTTAATTCACTTTAGTGGTTCTCAGCATTTCATGAACTTATTTTCCTAGTTCTCGATTCTTATGAGTTATTGAATCTTTATATTACATTTTTTCCTTTTTCAACATTTCATGAACTAGTTTCCTCCTATTCGATGAGTTATCGAGTTTTCAATGGAAGGTCACAAATCTCAAACGCAATGTCATAATAAAATTTGAAATATTAAACATACACCACTTRTGAGCATATTATCCCCTTAATTCACTTTAGTGGTTTTCAACATTTCATGAACTAAGTTTCCTCCCTCTCGATTCTGATGAGTTATCGCAGTTTTCAATGGAAGGTCACGAAATCTCGAAACGCAATGTCATAATAAAATTTGAAATATTAAAACATACACCACTTGTGAGCATATTAATCCCCTTAATTCACTTTGGTGGTTTTCAACATTTCATGAACTTATTCTCCTCCTTCAYGATTCTTATGAGTTCAATGGAAGGTCACGAAATCTCAAAGCAATGTCATAATAAATTTGAAACATACACCACTTATGAGCATATTTATCCCCTTAATTCACTTTGGTGATTTTCAACATTTCATGAACTTATTCTCCTCTCTTCATGATTCATGAGTTCAATGGAAGGTCACAAATCTCAAACGCAATGTCATAATAAAATTTCAAATATTGAAACATACAMCACTTAKGAGCATATTTATCCCCTTAATTCACTTTRGTGGTTTCARCATTTCATGAACTTATTTTCCTAGTTCTCGATTCTTATGAGTTATCGCTGTTTTCAATGGAAGGTCACTAAATGCAATGTCATAATAAAATTTGAAATATTGAAACATACACCACTTATGAGCATATTATCCCCTTAATTCACTTTGGTTTTCAACATTTCATGAACTAGTTTCCTCTCCTCTCGATTCATGAGTTATCAGTTTTCAATGGAAGGTCAAATCTCAAACGCAATGTCATAATAAAATTTAAATATTAAACATACACCACTTATGAGCATATTTATCCCCTTAATTCACTTTAGTGGTTTTCATTTCATGAACTATTTTCCTTCTCGATTCTATGAGTTATCTAGTTTTCAATGGAAGGTCACGAAATCAAACGCAATGTCATAATAAAATTTGAAATATTAAAACATACACCACTTGTGAGCATATTAATCCCCTTAATTCACTTTGGTGGTTTTCAACATTTCATGAACTTATTTCCTCCTCTCGATTCTATGAGTTATCAGTTCAATGGAAGGTCAAAATCTCAAACAATGTCATAATAAAATTTGAAATATTAAAACATACACCACTTATGAGCATATTTATCCCCTTAATTCACTTTAGTGGTTTCAACATTTCATGAACTATTTTCCTAGTTCTCGATTCTTATGAGTTACCGCTGTTTTCAATGGAAGTTCACGAAATCACGAAATGCAATGTCATAATAAAATTTGAAATATTAAAACATACACCACTTGTGAGCATATTAATCCCCTTAATTCACTTTGGTGGTTTTCAACATTTCATGAACTAAGTTTCCTCCCTCTCGATTCTGATGAGTTATCGCAGTTTTCAATGGAAGGTCACGAAATCTCGAAACGCAATGTCATAATAAAATTTGAAATATTAAAACATACACCACTTATGAGCATATTTATCCCCTTAATTCACTTTGGTGATTTTCAACATTTCATGAACTTATTCTCCTCCTTCACGATTCTTATGAGTTCAATGAAGGTCACGAAATCTAAAGCAATGTCATAATAAAATATTGACATACTTATGAGCATATTTATCCCCTTAATTCACTTTGGTGATTTTCAACATTTCATGAACTTATTCTCCTCCTTCATGATTCTTATGAGTTCAATGGAAGGTCACGAAATCTCGAAACGCAAAGTCATAATAAAATTTCAAATATTGAAACATACAACACTTAGGAGCATATTTATCCCCTTAATTCACTTTAGTGGTTCTCAGCATTTCATGAACTTATTTTCCTTCTCGATTCTATGAGTTATCGCGTTTTCAATGGAAGTCACGAAACTAAATGCAATGTCATAATAAAATTTGAAATATTAAAACATACACCACTTATGAGCATATTATCCCTTAATTCACTTTAGTGGTTTTCAACATTTCATGAACTAAGTTTCCCTTCTCTCGATTCTGATGAGTTATCGCAGTTTTCAATGGAAGGTCACGAAATCTCGAAACGCAATGTCATAATAAAATTTGAAATATTAAAACATACACCACTTATGAGCATATTTATCCCCTTAATTCACTTTAGTGGTTCTCAGCATTTCATGAACTTATTTTCCTCGATTCTTATGAGTTATCGCTGTTTTCAATGGAAGTTCACGAAATCACGAAATGCAATGTCATAATAAAATTTGAAATATTAAAACATACACCACTTGTGAGCATATTAATCCCCTTAATTCACTTTGGTGGTTTTCAACATTTGATGAACTAAGTTTCCTCCCTCTCGATTCTGATGAGTTATCGCAGTTTTCAATGGAAGGTCACAATCTAAACGCAATGTCATAATAAAATTTGAAATATTAAATCATCCACCACTTATGAGCATATTTATCCCCTTAATTCACTTTGGTGATTTTCAACATTTCATGAACTTATTCTCCTCCTTCACGATTCTTATGAGTTCAATGGAAGGTCACGAAATCTCGAAAGCAATGTCATAATAAATTTGAACATATTATGAGCATATTTATCCCCTTAATTCACTTTGTGTTTTCAACATTTCATGAACTTATTTCCTCCTTCTGATTCTTATGAGTTCATGGAAGGTCACAAATCTCAAACAATGTCATAATAAAATTTGAAATATTGAAACATACACCACTTGAGCATATTTATCCCCTTAATTCACTTTAGTGGTTTCAACATTTCATGAACTTATTTTCCTCTCGATTCTTATGAGTTATCGCTTTTCAATGGAAGGTCACGAATCAATTAAAGCGTCATAATAAAATTTGAAATATTAAACATACACCACTTATGAGCATATTTATCCCTTAATTCACTTTAGTGGTTTTCAACATTTCATGAACTAGTTTCCTCCTCTCGATTCTATGAGTTATCAGTTTTCAATGGAAGGTCATAAATCTCAAACGCAATGTCATAATAAAATTTGAAATATTAAACATACACCACTTATGAGCATTTATCCCCTTAATTCACTTTGGTGGTTTTCAACATTTCATGAACTTATTTTCCTCCTCGATTCTGAGTTATCGCGTTTTCAATGGAAGTCACGAAATCACTAAACGCAATGTCATAATAAAATTTGAAATATTAAACATACACCACTTATGAGCATATTTATCCCCTTAATTCACTTTGTGGTTTTCAACATTTCATGAACTTATTTCTCCTCTCGATTCTCGATGAGTTATCGCAGTTTTCAATGGAAGGTCATAAATTCAAACGCAATGTCATAATAAAATTTGAAATATTAAACATACACCACTTATGAGCATATTTATCCCCTTAATTCACTTTAGTGGTTTCAACATTTCATGAACTTATTTTCCTTTCTCGATTCTTATGAGTTATGCTTTCAATGGAAGTCACGAAATCTAAATGCAATGTCATAATAAAATTTGAAATATTAAACATACACCACTTATGAGCATATTAATCCCCTTAATTCACTTTGGTGGTTTTCAACATTTCATGAACTAGTTTCTCTCCTCTCGATTCTATGAGTTATCGCAGTTTTCAAGGTCACGAAATCTCGAAACGCAATGTCATAATAAAATTTGAAATATTAAACATACACCACTTATATATTTATCCCCTTAATTCACTTTGGTGATTTTCAACATTTCATGAACTTATTCTCCTCCTTCACGATTCTTATGAGTTCAATGGAAGGTCAAAATCTAAAGCAATGTCATAATAAATTTGACATACTTATGAGCATATTTATCCCCTTAATTCACTTTGGTGATTTTCAACATTTCATGAACTTATTTCCTCCTTCTGATTCTTATGAGTTCAATGGAAGGTCACGAAATCTCAAAGCAATGTCATAATAAAATTTGAAATATTGAAACATACACCACTTGAGCATATTTATCCCCTTAATTCACTTTAGTGGTTTCAACATTTCATGAACTTATTTTCCTTTCTCGATTCTTATGAGTTATCGCTTTCAATGGAAGTCACGAAATCTAAACGCAATGTCATAATAAAATTTGAAATATTGAAACATACACCACTTAGAGCATATTTATCCCCTTAATTCACTTTAGTGGTTCTCAGCATTTCATGAACTTATTTTCCTAGTTCTCGATTCTGATGAGTTATCGCAGTTTTCAATGGAAGGTCACGAAATCTCGAAACGCAATGTCATAATAAAATTTGAAATATTAAAACATACACCACTTATGAGCATATTTATCCCCTTAATTCACTTTAGTGGTTCTCAGCATTTCATGAACTTATTTTCCTAGTTCTCGATTCTTATGAGTTATCGCTGTTTTTAATGGAAGGTCACGAAATCTCGAAACGCAATGTCATAATAAAATTTGAAATATTAAAACATACACCACTTRTGAGCATATTATCCCCTTAATTCACTTTGGTGGTTTTCAACATTTGATGAACTAAGTTTCCTCCCTCTCGATTCTGATGAGTTATCGCAGTTTTCAATGGAAGGTCACGAAATCTCGAAACGCAATGTCATAATAAAATTTCAAATATTAAATCATACACCACACTTTATTTTTTTCAACATTTCATGAACTTATTCTCCTCCTTCACGATTCTTATGAGTTCAATGGAAGGTCACGAAATCTCGAAAAGCAATGTCATAATAAAGTTTGACATATTATGAGCATATTTATCCCCTTAATTCACTTTGGTGATTTTCAACATTTCATGAACTTATTCTCCTCCTTCATGATTCTTATGAGTTCAATGGAAGGTCACGAAATCTCGAAACGCAAAGTCATAATAAAATTTCAAATATTGAAACATACAACACTTAGGAGCATATTTATCCCCTTAATTCACTTTAGTGGTTCTCAGCATTTCATGAACTTATTTTCCTAGTTCTCGATTCTTATGAGTTATCGCTGTTTTCAATGGAAGTTCACGAAATCACGAAATGCAATGTCATAATAAAATTTGAAATATTGAAACATACACCACTTGTGAGCATATTAATCCCCTTAATTCACTTTGGTGGTTTTCAACATTTCATGAACTAAGTTTCCTCCCTCTCGATTCTGATGAGTTATCGCAGTTTTCAATGGAAGGTCACGAAATCTCGAAACGCAATGTCATAATAAAATTTGAAATATTAAAACATACACCACTTATGAGCATATTTATCCCCTTAATTCACTTTAGTGGTTCTCAGCATTTCATGAACTTATTTTCCTAGTTCTCGATTCTGATGAGTTATCGCAGTTTTCAATGGAAGGTCACGAAATCTCGAAACGCAATGTCATAATAAAATTTGAAATATTAAAACATACACCACTTGTGAGCATATTAATCCCCTTAATTCACTTTGGTGGTTTTCAACATTTSATGAACTAAGTTTCCTCCCTCTCGATTCTGATGAGTTATCGCAGTTTTCAATGGAAGGTCACGAAATCTCGAAACGCAATGTCATAATAAAATTTCAAATATTAAATCATACACCACTTATGAGCATATTTATCCCCTTAATTCACTTTGGTGATTTTCAACATTTCATGAACTTATTCTCCTCCTTCACGATTCTTATGAGTTCAATGGAAGGTCACGAAATCTCGAAAAGCAATGTCATAATAAAGTTTGACATATTATGAGCATATTTATCCCCTTAATTCACTTTGGTGATTTTCAACATTTCATGAACTTATTCTCCTCCTTCATGATTCTTATGAGTTCAATGGAAGGTCACGAAATCTCGAAACGCAAAGTCATAATAAAATTTCAAATATTGAAACATACAACACTTAGGAGCATATTTATCCCCTTAATTCACTTTAGTGGTTCTCAGCATTTCATGAACTTATTTTCCTAGTTCTCGATTCTTATGAGTTATCGCTGTTTTCAATGGAAGTTCACGAAATCACGAAATGCAATGTCATAATAAAATTTGAAATATTGAACCATACACCACTTGTGAGCATATTAATCCCCTGAATTCACTTTAGTGGTTTTCAACATTTCATGAACTAAGTTTCCTCCCTCTCGATTCTGATGAGTTATCGCAGTTTTCAATGGAAGGTCACGAAATCTCGAAACGCAATGTCATAATAAAATTTGAAATATTAAAACATACACCACTTATGAGCATATTTATCCCCTTAATTCACTTTAGTGGTTCTCAGCATTTCATGAACTTATTTTCCTAGTTCTCGATTCTTATGAGTTATCGCTGTTTTCAATGGAAGTTCACGAAATCACGAAATGCAATGTCATAATAAAATTTGAAATATTAAAACATACACCACTTGTGAGCATATTAATCCCCTTAATTCACTTTGGTGGTTTTCAATATTTCATGAACTAAGTTTCCTCCCTCTCGATTCTGATGAGTTATCGCAGTTTTCAATGGAAGGTCACGAAATCTCGAAACGCAATGTCATAATAAAATTTGAAATATTAAAACATACACCACTTATGAGCATATTTATCCCCTTAATTCACTTTGGTGATTTCATTTCATGAACTTATTTCCTCCTTCCGATTCTTATGAGTTCAATGGAAGGTCACGAAATCTAAAGCAATGTCATAATAAATTTGAAACATATTATGAGCATATTTATCCCCTTAATTCACTTTGGTGATTTTCAACATTTCATGAACTTATTCTCCTCCTTCATGATTCTTATGAGTTCAATGGAAGGTCACGAAATCTCGAAACGCAATGTCATAATAAAATTTGAAATATTAAAACATACACCACTTATGAGCATATTTATCCCCTTAATTCACTTTAGTGGTTCTCAGCATTTCATGAACTTATTTTCCTAGTTCTCGATTCTTATGAGTTATCAGTTTTAATGGAAGTTCATAAATCAAATGCAATGTCATAATAAAATTTGAAATATTAAAACATACACCACTTGTGAGCATATTAATCCCCTTAATTCACTTTGGTGGTTTTCAATATTTCATGAACTAAGTTTCCTCCCTCTCGATTCTGATGAGTTATCGCAGTTTTCAATGGGTCGAAATCTCGAAGCAATGTGATATATCAATTCTTATCGGATCAAGATTTAGAAGATAAGTAAGGTGTCAATCCATAAGGGTGAAGATATTAACCAAAAAGGATGAGATCAAAACCATTCAAGTCAAGCCAAACAAGAATGTGGGTCTAACAACCCGAAAACAGAAATAGAAGCTAAGGCTTAATCAATTTAAAAACTAATGTAAGGCAATACAGAAATAGTGATAGTCAGACGAGAAATCAATCAATGCAAGAGAAGTTCCTAAGGATGGGGTAATCGACTTAGTGTGTCCTCTTAGCCTACCTAGGTGGTCTAACAAAACTCAATCAAGCTATTCCCTAGACATCAAACATCACAACCAGTTAAGTCCACTCCCGTGATAAGTAACCTGCTGACTAGTTCCGCACCCAATCCCTGGCGAAATCTACCCTAGCAAGCAATAAGACCCAGTTCAATACTGTCAATAAACACCCTAGACATCTAATCCCTTAGGCTAGGAATGCAAATCTCTAACATCAATTCATTCAAGCATTTTATCAAACACCTTCTGGGTGGAAAAACACCTAAGATCTAATCTCAATTGATCAGAGAGAAATTAGCAATAAGAACACTGATTTAGAAGGGAATTTAAACAATCAACACTTAAATCACCTAGGAGACTAAGAATCTACACTAATCTAACCCATCCTCAAGAACTCTAAACTACGTAAAACCATGAAGAATAAAGACAATCACAAACCCGAAATCATAGATACGCATAAAGAAGAGATAGATAGGTATTGATGTAACAGAAGAAATAAACTGATATAACAAGTAGAAAACAAATTACAAAGTCTGAAATGAAGAACAAGAAAGAACAATGAAGAACAGAAGGGAAAACGAAAATTAGGCATAAAAAAAAACTTAGAAGTCTTAATCCCACATTAGGTATTTATACTAAGTCTTAAAAACCCTAAAACGTCATGGGTAAAGTGGTAATAAGCGCCCGGGATGGTCTAGCTCGACCACGTCTGGGTCGAGTGGTGTGCCGAGCGCAGGGATCAAGACTGTTTATGTGGAGTCGACCATGGAGCTCGAGCATGGGGCCTCGAGCTCGATCAAGATTCTCCAAGACCTCTTTTCTGTGCACTCGACCAGGGGCTCGATCTCGTGGGCTCGAGCTGTGGGCTCGAGCTCGCTGAGCTCGATCAAGATTCTCCAAGGCCTCTGTCTCGTGACTGACCTCTTACCGAGCAGGGGCTCGAGCTTGCTTCTGCATCATCTCCTGCCTTAGCTCGATCCCTCGCCTTGACCTTATGAGCTCGAGTCGCATGTCCTAGATGGTCTTCGAGTCTAATCTCCGAATCGCCCGAAAGTACTGAACGACCAAATGTGATGTATGCAAACCTAATGCAAAACACTCTAAGTATGCAAAACTAGAGATAAATGACAAGAACAGGTTAAATAACAAGTCTAAATGTATGAATTAACCAAGCTAAACGATGCAAGATGCAACATATCAACTCCCCCAACTTAGTCCTGCTTGCCCTCAAGAAACAAAAAGAATAAGAATGGAGAAGAAGTTTGAAAGCGGGTCTCGAACCAAAACATGCTGATATAATAGATTGTCTCAATGTCCAAGTTGCTAGTTCTAGAATGCAAAGTATATGAACTTTACTTAAAAACGTTAGCCATACTCTTCGCAGCACAAGTTCAATCAAATCTCAACCTAGACATGCATTCAAATCTATCATTCCCCTTAACATTCATTTAAACAGAAACCATGAATCAAGTTATGCATACACAATGAACTCATTTGGCTAAGGGTAAGGGCAAGAGACAAAGATGGTCCCTTCAGTATGGTATTATCATTTCAGAACAAGGATCTCTCAATGAAAAGGAATGAGCTTTAGTAGAATGCTAAAGGTAAGAACCAACCTATGCATACAAGAATAGACTCCCATCTACCCAGTCCTACACAAGTGTTCTTAACCTTCAAGTCTAAACCCAGAAAGTCATCATAATTCTACCCTTAACCATTAGGCATTTTGCTCTTGTTTTCGGAAGATTCATTTTTCTCTTTGTTTTGTTCTAGAGAGGTTATACAAATACTTCTAGCGGATTGGGATTTTCTCAAGGTTTTTTTTTGTTTTCATGACCAGCTTGGACATTTTTCATATTTTTCAGATTTTAAGCTTTTGCCCTTTCTTTTTTTTATACTCAGACCCCTAATCCTTTTCAGATACTTGACATTCAGATCATTCCTCCTAAGAACTTTTATCTTTTTTCTTTTCTATCCACAGAACCAACCCCAATACCCAATGATCAAGATCCCACCTAGTACCTATCTGATTCGAAAATTGCAAACCAGAACTACATGAGAATCTATCCTTGTCGGCTCAAACCTAACACTTTCTACCAAGCTCATTCAGAAATAGGCTTCACACACTCAAGAAAATAATATCAAGGCTTGAAAGAAGGCTAGGCTAAAGGCATGGTAAAACTGTTCTAATGATGAGGACAGCTACTTGGATCAGCAAAGAGTGGTATAAACAGATGAAAGAAAATCCAAGTATGTATATGGTATCCATGAGTTCAAATGCAGTGCATGACATGATAATTATTAGTCAAAATTCAGGTTCAGATAGATAGGAATGATATCAAGTCACAGCCTGCTTCAATTGAGAACTAATCTAGTTATGCATTCGAGTATGGTGCAGCCTCACTTCAATTTCATTAACAATGCATCGACAACTAAACGAGGGCACCGAGACTATCATATTAAATCAGCAAGCTTGCAAGGTCATAATCATCATAATCCCTATGCATATGCAACAGCCCTATATGAAGACAATCTAGACTCAATCCTAAAATGCATATGCAATACTACATGAACACTGTTTTAAAGATTTTTCAAAAATTTTTTAATTTTTTGGTTTTTCTATGCCATAGATGAAGACTCAAGGATGCACAAAATCAAAATAAGAACAGAGGAAAAACACATCAAACATATCTTAACCTTCCCCAAACTTAAATCACACATCCTGTGATAAAAATTGTGAAGAGAGACTAAGAAGTTACAGAAAACAAGAAAAATAATGCAGCGAATATATACGAAAAGGATGGAACAGTACCTCAAGGCTTGGAGAAGAAAGAGGAGATCGATTCTCCATACTCCTCACGCCGATAGCGGATCCTCGAAGGGTGGGCTCGAGCTGGTGGCTCGAGTAAGGCGATAGGTCGCTCGACTCCGTGCTCGAGCCGATCGCCGAGCCGACGCTGTGTCTTGTGGACGCTTCTTTCTTCCTTTCGTAATGCTGAAACTGCCTTGTCTCGAAAGAGGAGGCTCTTGAGGGTTCCATTGCAGGTAGAGGCCTTGGTTGTTCCCGAAACGAAGCGCTCCCGCCGTAACTCTCAAGACGACTTTCTGTGGGAAATGAATTTTTGTTTCAAGTCCTTGAGCTGGTCTTTAACGCCCTTCATTTGGTCCTTAAGATCCTTCACGTGCCCTTAAGTGCAGCAATGGTCTTGCCCTGGAACTTGTTCCACTTCTCAGAGACCAACTCTTTGTGCTTCCTTTTGCTGCTATGTGAGGTTTTAAGGCTGTATCCTCAAAGGCATATCTCTCCGTTGCATCATCCTCCTCCTCAACAGCAATATGGTCGCCTGACTGATGTCTTGATCCATGAACTCCTCATCTGGATTGTAAAGTCTATCAAGGAGGGTCGAATCGATATTCTCACCCGTCGACCCTAGTTAAATCTGCAGGAAGACGCATTGGTCTCTCCAACGGTCTGATGCAGGAACTTCATGTAGATGCTGATGTCAGTGGTCTGAAGCTGCATCTTCTCAAGGCTTCCACATCTATCCATTTGGGTGGACGGTCTCGAAAGAAGCTCCACATTGCAAGCAACAAGAATGAGTAATGACACCCCCAATGCAAAGGTCACCCCAGATTCCATCTTGTGCATCCGCATTGCCCACTCCTCAGGAAAGAGAGTGTTCAGTAACAAAAGTGAGACTCGATCTCTATCACCTCTCATTTTCGACCCATCTCTTGTGTACTTCGGTAGTAAGGCAGTCCATCATCTTCATTTCTCCTTCATTTAGTGTTCCAGTACCTTTCGCAAACATGGTGTTTGCTATGGTCTTGTGGAGGTACCTCTAACAGGCCCCGATGCTGGAACTTTACTCCCCGAAGAAGAGAAAGGTTTAGTGTCCCCAATGGTGAACCATAGTTGCTGAAGTTCCTCGGGTCTATGTCTGAGTGGGTTCATGCCATCGAAAAACCATATGAGTACTCATCTTTCGATGGAGAGGCATAGGATCGACTTCTGCATGTGAAGGTTATGAAGCCAGACTGCCTCGGTTCATAAAGTCTCCTCATCGTAGAAATGAACAGCTAGAGACGAGAGGAAATGGCGTGCTCCACCTTATAACCTTCCATCTGGATACTCATGAATCTACTTAAACCCCCCATCTCATACAGGTACTACATCTCTAAAGAATGCCGAGTGTTTCATTCTCTCGAGGTAACGTGTTCCTTCGAAACCACGAGCAAGAGGACTCCCATTTTGCTGTAAGGTCTGCTCTTCCTTCGATGCTTATCGCCTTTAAAGTTCATCGCCCTCTCAGAAGACCACCTGCTGGGGCCCACGGTTTCTTTCCTCTCAAGCTGGGGGGTTTTTCCTCAAAAGCCGCCAATGTCTCGACTCGCCTGAGCTTGGGAGCTCGAGCTCGACTTCCTCCCTTCCGACTCGACTCCATGGCTCGAGCATGCACTCGAGTCCCGACTGTCAACTTCCATGGGTTCTTCTTCTGTTGAGGAACGACTCTCCACTTCCTGAAACTGGCGAGTAGCCACACTGGGCGAGCTCGAGCGGATCGCATACCGAGGATCAGTCAAAAGAAAAAGTTCAAGAATGTGAGAATAGCTTCAAGAAGCAGAACGATATATGTGAACAAAGGATGAATATCAAAAACAGCAAGAATCATATGTAGACGAGTTCGAAACGAAAAGGGAGAGAGACGAGAGAGGTTGTGATGAGGAGTTGCTGCGAGTCAGGTTCTATGCAGTAGGGACCAAAAGGACAAGGAGGATAAGGTGTGGGATTCAAATTGAAATTTGAATTTGGGCGCCAAAGGTGCCGACTGACCCACCACTCACCTCCACGCTGGCTCGCTGACTTCCGACACGGCTCAACATGCTGGACTCGAGGTCCCGACCGACCGGCAGGTCGCAGACGTCTCCCGACACGCCTCGACTTGGCCCGACACATTTGACTGAGTCTGACTGACTCCGGTAGGTCGTTGGAGTCCACCGCCGAAATTCAAATTTTGAAATTTTTCTCCTATGGCTCGATCCGTGGCTCGATCTCGTGGGCTCGAGTCGGATCCTTCCTGCGGCTTTGCCTCCTCTTTATGTCCCACTTCTCATACTTACCGAAATCACACTATCAAGACAAAATCGAACAACTTAAAGACACCTAATCGACGCTTTTAAAAAACTGAAAGAAAGAAATATGTACAGAGATAGACATGGGACTTCCTCCCAAGCGAGTTGTTTAAAGTCTCTAAGCTTGACTTCAGGTTTGCTTGGTGCATGAAGGTTCATCCAGAGGAATCAAGTTCCTTCCGGAATGATGGCATCGCTGATACGAGCCTCTGCCCGCTCACAGGAATTCATTTCCGCCTTTTCCCGATAAGGTGACTGCTCCGTAAGGCGAGACTTCTTTGATGGAGAATCATTATCTGAGACTTCCTTAAAAGCTGAGCTGAATCAGGAGGACTCGATCAATTTTGAATTTCAGGCAAGATCCTCTCATGGAATGCCTTGGTCCTCTCTCAGATCTTAGAACTTTCATAAGCATCCATGATCTCTTCCAGCTCATGCAGTCCAATACTTTTCCTGGGCGTGCTTGATATCTAAATTCAAGCTTTGTTGCCCATAGTGCCTTTATACTCAACCTCAAAGGTAGATGACAAGCCTTGCCATAGAGGAGCTGGAATGGTGTTCTCCCAATAGGTCTGAACGCAGCCTCAGAAGCCGCAGAGTCTCATCAAGTTTAGCAGACTCAGCCTCTCAAGTCACTTACTACTCTAGCCAAAATGGCTTTGATTTGCTTGTTAGACACCTCCACTTGACCACTAGTCAGTGATATGGTGTGATTTACCTTATGCTTGACCCCATGTTTCTTTTAAGATTCTCAAAGAGCTTGCTGATGAAATGAGATCCCCATCACGATAACAACTCTTGTACACCAAATCTGGGAAAATGATGCCTTGAACATCTTCAGAACCCTGCATCATTGCTAGGGCAAGCTATGGCTTCAACCCACTTCGAGATAATCAAGCTACTAAGATGTAGCTGTTCCCTGAGGAAGGTGGGTTGAAAGGACCCATAAAATCGATCCCCCAAACATCAAACACTTCCACTTCCAAAATCGGATTTTGTGGCATCTCATTCCTTCTGCTGATGTTGCCCATTCGCTGGCAAGGGTCACACTTAGTGATGAAGGCTGAGCATCTCGAACATAAAGCCACCATAAACCCGCTTTAACCTTCTGAACAGTCTTGAATGTAGCAAAATGTCCTCCATAAGCAGAACCGTGACAGTGCTCTAGCACACCCTGAACCTCGTCTTGTGCTATACATCTCCTGAACAGACCATCTGAGCCCCTCTTGTAAAGGAAGGGCTCGCCCCAATAAGAAGTGGTGACATCTCTCAGAAACTTTTTTCTCGTAAGCATCAAGATCATCGTGCAACTCACCACATGCAAGGAAATTGGCCAGATCTGAGTACCAAGGTATGTCCTTCACTCCTATCACGTAAACAAAGATCTAGGATTCTCTCGTCGCATGGTGTCATCAAGTGTGCCGATCATCTATCCTCATCCGGGATAAGTGATCGGCCACACCATTCTCTATACCCTTCTTATCAACAATCTCCATGTCAAACTCTTCAAGAAGGAGTATCCATCTGAGCAGCCTAGGCTTAGTATCCTTCTTGGCATAGATATGCCTTAGTCTGCATGATCAGTATAAACTATCACCTTAGACCCAACCAGGTAGCTTCTGAATTTCTAATGCAAAGACTACAGCCAGCAACTCTTCTGTCAGAAGATATCTCCTGAGCATCATCAAGTCGCCCTGCCATAGTAGATCACATGCAGTTTCTTCTCAATCTTTTGGCCAAGTACGGCTCCTAAGCAGTCTGATGCATCACACATGATCTCAAATGGATAGTCCCTTGGTGCTTGAACTATTGAGCAGAACTCAAGGCTTCCTAATGAGCCTGGAAAGTTCAAACATTCTGTATCAAACAGAACTCTTGCCTTTGCACAACAGCCTTAGTGGTCCGCTATCTTTGAGAAGTCCTGATGAATCTTCGAAAACCCAGCGTGCCCAAGGAAACTCCTGATGTCCTTGACGTTTTTTTGTGGCTGCAGCTGCATCATCACATCAACCTTGGCTTTGTCTACCTCTATACCCTTCTCAGAAATTTTGTGCCCCAAGACGATCCCTTCCTTGACCATAAAGTGGCACTTTTCCCAGTTCAGAACCAGATTCCTCTTCACACCTAGTGAGTACCCTCGCAAAGGTTCAAGAGACAGGAGGAGAAAGAAGAGCCATACACGGAAAAGTCATCCATGAATACCTCAACAGTCTCCTCTATTAAATCCGAGAATATAGAGGTCATGCATCGCTGAAAAGTAGCGGGTGCATTACAAAGACCGAAAGGCATTCTCCTATATGCAAATGTTCCATATGGACAAGTGAATGTAGTTTCTCTTGATCATTAGGATGAATAGGAATCTGAAAGAAACCACTATATCCATCTAAGAAACAGTAATATGGATGGTTAGCAAGTCTCTCTAGCATCTGATCAATGAATGGCAATGGAAAATGATCTTTCCTAGATGCAGCATTTAACTTCCTGTAATCAATACACATTCTATGGCCTGATGGTTCTAGTGGGTATCAATTCATCCTTATCATTTCTAACCACAGAATGCCTCCTTCTTAGGTACAATGCATGTGAAATCCAAGTACTATCGATATGGGGTATATGATTCCAGCCCCTAACAACTTAAGAATTTCCTTTTAACAACTTCCTTTAAATTAGGATTCAATCTCCTCTGGGTTCAATACTAGCATATGATTCATTTTCCAGATGGATTCTATGAGTGCACAAGCTAGTGAAATTCCCTTTATATCATCAAGAGAGTATCCTATTGCCTTCCTATACTTCCTCAACTCAATCAACAGCAAATTCAACTCATCATCATTCAGCATGTCATTTACTATGATTGGTAAGTAGAGTTTGGTCCAAGGAAAGTACACTTAGCCCATGAAGAGGTTCTGAGGTCACTCTTAGGTACTGCAGCTCGACCACTGCCCACGCTGAGGAGGCTGGTTCGTTGCTGACTCGACCTGTGGTCGAGTGTGACGCCTGGTATCTCAGCTCGAAGGTCGAGCCTAGATCCGGATAGCTAGAATTTCTGTTGACCCCTATCAGACCTCAAACCCTTCAGATTTTTCCAGGACCTCAGCGAGTCTAAAATCATCTCATACCCCAAAGTCTCAGCATGTGATACCCATCTTCACTACTCTTGGTTAAAGCAGCTGAAGTGATCATCTTGATTAAGCTCCTCCGTAGCTCATCAGCGAAGCTTGTCCATTACCTCAACATGTAAGACTTCCCTTCTATTTCCTTCTCATAGGCCTTAACATCAAATGTCATCTTGAGATCAGTCCCAAGATTGAGATCGATCCTTCCTTTTCTGACATCAATGACCGCACCGGCTGTGGCAAGGAAAGGTCTTCCCAGAATCAGAGGATCCTTGGTTCTTCATCCATTTCAAGAACTATAAAATCTGTAGTATTTCCATCGTACTCAACCATCGAGGGAGATCGCCAGCATACCATGAGGAGTCCTAATTGATCTGCAAGCACTGAGAGATGTCAGAGACTTATAGTTGCTGAATCCTAGCTTCCTGCGACCGAGAGTGGCATAAGACTGATAGATGCTCCAAGATCACATAGAGACTTCAAAACCAATGGACCGAGAGAGCATGGTAGAGTGAAAGAACCTGGGTCGCCTAACTTCTCTTTGACGACTCTCTCGAATGATGCACGCACTCCTCCGATAGGACAACCATACCTTGAACCTTTTGTCTTTCTCAGCATGCATCCTTCAAAAACTTCGATAGCAGGTACCATGGAAAAGGCATCAATGAGAGGTAATCTAATCTCACTTCCTTGATATGCTTATCAAAGATTTGTTTATGTTTCTCCATTAAGTCTTTCTTAAACCTCGGGAAAGGTAATTTGTCGTATGGAGGAGGAACATAGGTGCCTTCTTTTCTTCTGATATCACAGTTTTAAAAAGGGGTAGGCTGTCTTGGCTCCCGTCGAGCTGTGGGCTCGAGTCGACGCCTGGGGTCTCACGAGTCGGCTCGAGTGGTGCTCCAGCAGGTGTAAAACTGTCTTGGTCGTTTTGGAAACCAAATCCTCCCCATCGTAGTCCGCACTGTCCGCAGTGATTGTAGGAGATCCTTCCGTGTAACTCCTTTCCACCCGAGTGATGGCATTGATGAGTAGCCTAGGGTTTGGACCGCTTACCCGGGAGTTGGGAGGTTAGAGGATTTGAAGCTGTCGCCTCGATCAACGAATCTTGACTGGAGAGACTCAATCTTGCTGTTGAGATCATTGTAGTGTAGTCCATCTGGGTCTTAAGTTCACCAAACTGGCTGTCAAGCGCAGCCGCTGACCTCGTAAGAGCCAGGCAAAGCAATGCGCTTGTCCTGCTGATCTGCGGAGACCGAAGGGTGAGAAGGAAAACCGGTGGTGGACATGGGGCTCCTCGGTGTTGGTGATGACTAAAAGGCTTAAAGCAAAGTTCATGTTGGTCAATGGAATGAAAGGCTTGACTGAAGTTTGGTGCCGAGGGGTAAACTTGATCCTCGGGGTTAGCAACATTGGTACTTCAGATGATTCGGGTTGTTCTAGTTGATAAAACTTTTGTTGTACGACTCTCCTCGCATATTATACGACCTCCCGATATCATCATCCTCCCATCTCAACTTGGAACATCAGATCCTCAAGCAAAGCAACCTGCTTCTTCTGCTAGGAGTCGATCCAACCACAGCAAGCCTGATGGCCCTGATCATCGCAGCAATACTGGCCTAACACTCCTATCATACTCATCGTGTAGTTACCATCAGATCAGAAGTTCTCCACAAGTGCCCAGCCAGCATCAACGCCTTGTCGAGGAAGTTACCACGCTGGCCGTATCTAAGAAGTGACCTTCTGGGAGAACGCCTCAGAGAGTGCAAGGAGTGACTCATCTGAAACCGTGGTGAGGCATCAAGGTAACCCTGAAGTGCTCCCAAAGATCACGTAAGCTTTCACCATCCTTCCGAGTGAATCCAGAAATTTCATTCGCTAAGCGAGCTGTCCCGGCATTTGAGAAGAACTCGCCAGAAAGCTTTCTCGCAATCATCCCATGAAGTGATGGATCCATGGGTGCAGTCTTTTCCCAGCGACGCCTGTCACCCAAGAGAGAAGGGAAAGAGTCGTAGCTTGAAACCATCTTCACCGACACCATTGATCTTGTAAGGCCGAGCTCTATCAAACTCATCCAGATGATCAAGAGGGTCCTCCAGAGGTAGTCCATGAAACTTGTTGTTCTGCACCATGGCGATCAAGCTGCTCTTGATCTCGAAATTGTTGTTCTGGACTGTAGGAGGGACAATCCCTTGTCTGTTGGTATGAGTATTGGGAGCATCTCCCGCTCCTATCAAACGGGGCCGTCTTTGATGATGCACATGGTCAGGCTGTGGTGGTGGATTATGATCAGCCATATTTATTTGGTCTTGGAGATCTGTGTTGAGAAGTTCACTCGGGTCTCTCAACTGTTGTGGTAGCTTGTGAATATTGTCGATGTATCGGATGAGGTTCTGACTGCCTTTAGATCTCGTTTGCATGCAGGGGGGTACAGGACTCGATGGTAGACTCGAGCGGACGTGTGCGAGATAGGCAGACTCGAGCGCAAGGGCCTGAGCGTGGCAGAGAGGCAGACTCGAGCTGCAAGGGTCGAGCAGACGTGTGCAAGACAGGCAGACTCGATCTGCTAGGCTCGAGCTAGGGTGCTCGAGGCAAGAAAGGTCCTGCAAGCCAAAGACAGAAAAAGAAAATCAAAGTGAGTAACAGAGTATATAGAAAAGAACTTGATCTAGAACGATTTGAAATCCTAATTGTAACAAACAACACCCAAATGGCAACGGCGCCAAATTGATATAAGTCAATTTCTCACTGGATCAAGATTTCGTTGTAGTATAGTAAGGTGTCAATCCATAAGGGTGAAGATATTAACCAAAAGGATGAGATCAAAACCATTCAAGTCAAGCCAAACAAGATATAGGACAACCTAGACGGAAAACAGAAATGTAAGGCGAATCAATTTAAAAACTAACAAGGCAATATAGAAATAGTGTAGGGCAGACGAGAAATCAATCAATGCAAGAGAAGTTCTAAGGATGGGGTAATCGACTTAGTGTCCTCTTAGCCTAGGTCTAACAAAACTCAATCAAGCTATTCCCTAGACATCAAACATCACAACCAGTTAAGTCCACTCGTGATAAGTAACCTCAAGCTAGACTAGTTCCGACCCAATCCCTGGCAAATCTACCCTAGCAGCAATAAGACCAGTTCAATACTGTCAATAAACACCCTGACATCTAATCCCTTAGGCTAGGAATGCAAATCTCTAACATCAATTCATTCAAGCATTTTATCAAACACCTTCTGGGTGGAAAAACACCTAAGATCTAATCTCAATTGATCGAGAGAAATTAGCATAAGAACACTGATTTAGAAGGAATTTAAACAATCAACACTTAAATCACCTAGGACTAAGAATCTACACTAATCTAACCCATCCTCAAGAACTCTAATGACTACTCAGAAACCATGAAGAACAGCACAATCACAAACCCGAAATCATATGCATAAATAGAAGAGATAGATAGGTATTGATAGAGCAGAAGAAATAAACTGATATAACAAGTAGAAAACAAATTACAAAGTCTGGAAATGAAGAACAAGAAAGAACAATGAACAGAAGGAAAACGAAAATTAGGCATAAAAAAAACTTAAGTCTTAATCCCACATTAGGTATTTATACTAAGTCTAAAAACCCTAAAACGTCATGGGTAAAGTGGTAATAAGCGCCGGATGGTCTAGCTCACACTCGAGTGTCCGCTGGGATCAAGATGTGTTTATGTGCCAGCTCCTGGAGCTGCTGCTGAGCTCGATCAAGATTCTCCAAGACTCCTCTTTCTGTGTCCGAGGCTCGACCAGCTGATCAGGGGCTCGATCTCGGCCTCGAGCCTCAAGATCTCCAAGACCTCTTTTTTCTGCTGCACTCCACGGGGCTCGATCTCGTCGGCTCAGCTCGAGCCGGGGCTCGAGCTCGTGCAAGATTCTCCAAGGCTCCTCTTTTTTGTCTCGTACTCGACCTCTTAGCTCGAGCTGCAGGGGCTCGAGCTGCATCTCTGCCTTAGCTCGATCCCTCGCCTTGACCTTATGAGCTCGTCGCATGTCCTAGATGGTCTCTGAGTCTAACTTCTCCGAATCGCCTGAAAGTACCTGTAACGGACCAAATGTGCAGATGTATGCAACCTAATGCAAAACACTCTAAGTATGCAAACTAGAGATAAATGACAAGAACAGGTTAAATAACAAGCCTAAATGTATGAATTAACTAAGTTAAAACGATCGCAAATGCAAACATATCACTGAGCCATGCTCATGCATGAAAAGTGTATCCGAGTGAAGTACATCGGAGCAGTAGTGATCTTCGAAGTTCTTCGAACAATCTCATGTAACCGAGAGGCAAGGGCTGGTTTGCACATCCATTCATTACCTACATGATATTAATTTAAATTATGTTATATTTAGTTTTCAAAGGAAGTAATAAATAAATATATATATATATAATATATGTATATATATTTATTTATACATCAAAACTTACAGTATATTTTAACCATCCAGCGAAATCACGTTCTTTGTATTTCTCACTTGTTCTGGAAATCGGAAGGTCTCAGATTTGCCTGTCAATTCACTAAAAAAAAATTCTTTAACAAACATATATCTTTTAGATTTATATTTAAATATGAAATAAATAAATTATACTCTCTAGCGGCTGCACCCTCACAATTTCGCAATATATAATTGTGAGCCGCAGAATATTTGTGGTCTTCCCACCAAATTTCTTTCAACTTCCCACCGAGTCTCCCTATTTGGGCGAAGATATCTGGGACCTCTACGTTATATGTGGTGCAACCCCTCCATCGCCATATCGCCCAACACGAGTTTTCTTTGTTCGACGGTTGCTAAAGTAGTAGGAAGTGAAGTGAGAGGTTTCTCGGTCAAACTTCCGCAACGATCGATCCTTCAACTTTGCAAGATTCTTTGCCTTTCTTTTATGTCCCATAAATCGCCGAATCGTACATCCATCAAATGCACAGGACCTCCAAGAGCTGCTTCATGTGGTAGGTGGATCGAATATGTTCCATCACGCCAAAAACGCATGGTGGAAATATTTTTTCTAAGTTACATAATAACACTGGAATATTATTGTAATTGCATTATGCCTCCTCGTAATGTGCATGATCTCCGAAAATGCTCCAATGCCTGAAAAATTGATGTATAGTTATTATGTTAAACACATAAAAAATAATTAATGGGACAACACTACAAAAACTGTATTACTATATTACCCGCAATCGCTTCTGTGGACAGTGTCGGTAAGCTCAAGTAATGCAACGGTAATAGTCGCTGCATGAATACATGACAATCGTGGCTCTTCATACCAGCAATTTTTTCCTCGCTTCTATACATCTTGAGAATTTGGACACATACCCATCAGGAAATTTTACAAGCAACCCAGTCAAACAACACTTGCTTTGCATTCCGACAAGCGAATGATCGGAATAGTAATTTTCCATCCCTCGTAATATGCAACTTTCTTCCGCATATTTCGCCAAATCCAACCTTGATTTGAAATTGTCTTTACTTGCCCGCTCCCTGCACATTCAAAATCGTATTCATGATGTTATCGAAAATTTTTTCTCGATGTGCATCACATCAAGGTTGCCGTAATAGATGATCTTTCCAGTATGGAAGCTCCTGTAAGATACTCTTCTTATGCCAATTGTGACAACTCCCATATCCGCCAGGCATGTTTGCCGTGCCATTTCCCCACGTACATGTTTCCTCGCGCACCATAATAATCAATCGCTTCTAACACACTGTTCCTGATATATACACTGGGGGAACACGCACAACTTTGTTCTTCTTGAATAGTTTTTATTCTTCCGTAAGAATGATGCATGGGAAGAAAGCGACGATGACAATCAAACCAGCATGGTTTTCTTCCATGCTTTAGTTAAAAGCATCGATCGATCCATGCAATATGGACACGATAACCTCCATGTGGTCCAGTCCGATAACATTCCATACGCCGGAAAGTCACTAATTGTCCCATTAGACTGCCCGCATTTTGAAAATGCTGTCAGAATGATCGAAAGTCCGCTTTCGTATACCACAACTGTTTCAACTCATGAATCAAAGGTTGCAGAAATACATCGAGAGATCGCTTCGATGCTTCGACCCGCACTGTAATACTCATAAACAAGAATTCCCTTTCCATGCACATTTCGGAAGATCAGATGTGGGCGTCACTATGACAGGCCATAGCGAGTATTGTCTCCCAGACAAACCAAATGGGCTAAAACCGCTGCATAAGCCAAGATAGACATTTTACCTCGCTAGCAAAGTCGAATATACCGCTGGAAGTGTTGCACGCCCTTTGCATTCTGACGATGCCGGACCTCCCCATCCTCGGCTGATGTGCATGCCATCTCATTGCTGCCGATGTCCTTTCTGATTGGTATAAGCTTCACCCATCGTGATTGGCAAATACCACATACGCTAATGGGATACCGGTCCTTCGTAGATGGTTGATATCTCGGCTTCCCACAAAATCGACATTCCTGCAGCTTATCGTCGTTTTCCAAAAAATCATACAATTATCAATGCACACATCAATCATTTTGATGGTAACTAAGACCCGCAACTAATTTCTGTATTTCGTAGTAACTCTCATGAAATATTATCTTCTAGCAAATACTCTTTAAATAATTCAGCCCATTAGCCACATGCAATTTTCAGTTAGTTATTATCACTCTTTAATGTCATCATCCTGATGCTGCTGATGACAGTTTAGATAACCCCTCCCTACATCCCCTCATAGATAGTTGATTTGCGAGTCTAACATATCATAAAACTGTTGTGCTTCAACATTGGTTCTTCCCTAGTTTCATCACAATCGCAGGAATAGATTCATGAAATGCATCTCGTGACCATATCATGATACCTATTTTCTTCTGATTACTCGATAATTTTTCAAACATGTTTTGACCAGTAGTTATAATTAGTATAACCCGGTTGATCAACACCATCACCCGTATCTACTACTTCCGCACCAAGACCAAAACCCTTCCATGTGAAACCGTACATAGTTTGGCATAAATCCTCTATTATACAGCGTCTTCACAGTATCAATTTCAAATATTGATTGTTCGCATCGTTACAAGGGACAGAAAATGTTACCGCCACCCTTCGCATATGGGTTATTAGTGGCTTGGCGGATGAATGCTCGCAATCCGACACGATACTCCTTTGTCACTTCCCTCGTCTTCGATCTTTTCGATTATACATCCACTTCGTAATTCATATACTTCATGCGGGGGACGCCATTTTTTAACCTCACTCACCGATTCTGGTATTATTTTTTTCTCTCTCAATTGAATAGGTGTTTGAATTGTTATGAAAATAACTAAATGCTTTTATTTATAGAGATTGGGAAAATTTGCGATGGCATGCTATGGAAATCTGCTGCATGATTGCTAACGGAAGTTAATTCATGGGAACTGCTACAAATCTGCGGCTAATTCCATATGTATGCATGTCTCGCGACAATTTGCCGATATATTTGCGGCGGATTTGTTCGTGAAATAGTTGTATATATCATTTAAAAACGCTGCCCACCTACTTTCCTACCATGTCGGCATTATCGCAAACTGTCATGAAATTTGATGGATATGCATGAACTCGTCATTCCCTCGCTAAATCATCGCAAAATATATCGAGATCGCCGCAAATATGCGACGGATATGTTCATCGCAAAATTGCGAAGATTTTCTTCCGTCGCAATATTTCTGCCAGCCATCGCGATTCATCAATTGCGACGAAATTTGCCATCGAAATTTCCAGCAAATGAAGTTTCTTTTAGTGGTGAGTATGATTCTGTGAGTAGTAATCATTTATGAGTAATTTAAATGGTTGGATGGGGTCTTAGAATCATCCTCTTCAAATGAAGAAAATTTCACAAGTCTCGAGGTTTTTGAAAATTCACTGAAATTTTGTGATGTATTGATTTAAAACCGTTTGGCTTGGTGTTGTCTAAGTTTGTGTGAAATTAGTTTTTGATTAAGTTTTGGCAGTTAAGTTGTGCCGCCAACAGTAAGCAATGGCTGATGAGAATTCGGACAACATTGTTGCTACGAAAGTTGCTGCGCAACAAGTGTTGGATATAGATAAGTGTTATCAAACCATCAGATCAGGTATGCCCGATGGAATGCTGCTGAGAATGGATGCTCGGATGGTGTAAGAATTGTTGATAGATTATGGGGTAAACGTTGACGGATTGTTTGCGAGATGTTTAGATGATAATCTAACTTGATCGGAGAATATGGACTCTAAAAATTCTCAAAAGAACGAGAATTAGATTATTTGGGTTATTAATAAAAATTAAGTAGAATATTTTTATTAATTTTGATTTGGGTTGTAATGGATGCTAGATATAAATTAGACAAGTGGTGTTCTGAAATTGTTTAGAAGGAGTCTTATGGGGAGTTTTAAGACTTGGATGAGATTCTGAGGATAAAAGTGGGACGTGAGAGCCCGCTGGTTTTATGTGTGAGGACTATTGGAACAAGTGTGGTTCCTTGAGATATGTGGTTTCTTGAGATATGTGTGAGGGCTATTGGAACATGATTGGTTCTCTGATGACCTGAGATGATTAGTGGATTCTCTAATGACCCTTGAAGATGAGTACATTCTCTGAGGACCGGGAGGACAGTGTATGTTTTCCAATACTCTAGGAGGACTGTGTGTGTTTTCCAATGCTCTACGAGGACAGTGTGTGTTCTCTAGGACTCAAGAGGACAATGTGTGTTTTCTATATGCCGAAAGAGGACAATGTGTGTTTTTTGTATGTTCTAGGGACACGGTGTGTTTCAGGGACATTGTGTGTCTGTTATGCTCTAGGGATAGTGTGTGTTCCTACCAACTCAGAGGGACAGGTGTGTTCTATATGGCTCTAAGCAAAATATGTGTTATGTGAGGTCCTAGGATGGTCGATCTTGAAAGACTTCAAGAGTCCTATGAGTTGGGATCATTGAGTTTAAAGGCGTGAGTCTAGAACTGAGTATGGTCAGGTATGGGTTGAGTATGGTCAAAGAGATTTGACTTGATGTTTTCTTAACAAAAGGGAAGGTGGATATGACTATGGATAGTCAGATAAATGGAGACGGTGGTTTAAGCACGTGATTGAGTTAAAAGATTCAAGAACGAATCTAATTCTAGTGGGGGAGAATTGTAACACAACCGAACCAAACCCTACCCTATATAAGCTGAGAAAAATCAACCCCTATCTTCCATTTCTCTCAGTTTGGTCGAGTTTTTGGGGTTGTGAAAGTAGGAGAGAAGCTTTAAGTTGAGAGAAAAACAGTCTTCCATAAAGACAGACTCGACATGTCGTGGGAGAAAAAAGAGTTTCGTCCTAGCAAATTGTCCTCAAAGGTAACGAAACTTTCTGGAGTTATAGCTAAGACATGTATCTAGATTCTCTAAGTTACATATCTTGATTTGTATATGTATTCTAAGAGTTATTCGTGTTCTCATGAGGTCGTTGGAATCTGTCTTGAATCTGGACCACTGGACTTTCAAATGGTGATCGAAAGTTCATCTGTTATCAGACTGATCTAAAACTTTGTGGGTAGCTTCAGAGCATCCAGGAGTCGAGTTTTAACGGTGGAGAATTGAAATGGACTATTAGATTCGGATCTATGATTGCATCTTTGAGACTGATAGTTTTTGTCGATTTCAAGATTTTATCGGTTTAGATAAAATGTGGTTTTGATTGGGTTTTTGGTGGATTCAGAGGCTGATCTTAGAAGGTGTTACAAATAGGAGAAGCTAATGTTTAGCAAGTAACCAAGGTGACTGCAGGACCATAGGCTTAGCTGTATGAATATGATTGACAATATTTGTTTCATGTTTGTAGACTTATAAGTTTGTGTGATGAGCCTCGATTCTGGGATCGAAGATATATGGTTGATTGGTTGAGTCGGTATTCATGTTTCAATTTTGTTATTTTTATATTCATGTGTGTGTATAGCCTGTAGATGGGAGGATAACCTCACTAAGTATTTATCAAATACTTATGCATCTCATTCTTGATGCAGGTAAAGAAAAAAATGTGAGCTAGTGGAATCATGGCTATGAGGAGAGGATGATCTAGACTTAGAAATTCGGGCTGGGGTGTTTCCAATTGGTATCAGAGCAATTACTGTTCTAGGATGAGATAGAATTTAAAAGTAATTGGTTGGACTGTAGGGTAAGATGCATGTCTCGGGCCGTTAGGATTATGTATGACCGAGAGCTTGCTGATGTATGGAACCGTGTGGCTCAGTTGTTTGCTTTTCGGTTGTGGGTAATTTAACGCTAAGCATATTGAGTGAGTATGATTCTGTGAGTAGTAATCATTTATGAGTAATTTAAATGGTTGCATGGGGTCTTAAAATCATCCTCTTCGAGCCTATAAGGAGATTTTATGGTAAGTCTTGTTTTGAAAATTCTCTGAAATTTTGTGATGTATGGTTTATGAAGCCGTTTGGCGTGGTGTTGGCTAAGTTGGTGTGAACTTAGTGTTTTGATTAAGTTTTGGCAGCTGAGCAAGTTGTGCCGCGAAAAGGCAATGGCTGATGAAATTGAGAACATTGTTACCTGTAAGATGCTGCTGCAACAAGTGTTGGTGGTACAATATAAGGTGCTACTGAAACCATCACCATTGGGTATGCCTGATGGAATGTTGCCAAGAATGGATGCTCGGATGGTGTAAGAATTGTTGATAGATTACGGTAAAGGTCGATTGATTGTTTGCAGATGTTTAGATGATGATCTAACTTGATCGTGAACGTGACTAGAAATTCTCAAAAAAAAAGAGAATTGATTATTTCGGGTTAAAAAAATGTGTGGAATATTTTTATTAATTTTGATTTGGGTTGTAATGGATGCTAGACATAAATTGGACAAGTGGTGTTCTGAAATTGTTTAAAGAGTCTTATGGGAGTTTTAAGACTTGGATTAGATTATGAGGATATGAGTATGTGGTCGATCCTGAAAGACTTCAAGATTCTGAGTATGAGTTGGGATCATTAGTATATGTGTGAGGCTGGAGCTGAGTATGGTCTGTATGGGTTGAGTATGGTCTAAGAGATTTGACTTGATGTTTTTAACAAAAGACAAGGTGGATATGACTGTGGATAGTCAGATAAATGGAGACGGTTTTAAGCAGTGATTGAGCTAAAGATTTGAGGACGGATCTAATTGTAGTGGGAGAGAATTGTAACTACGTGTTCGAAATTGAGAATCAAATCAAGTAAAACATGAGAATTAAGATAAGGAATAGCTATTATGATGGTTTTAGGGAGTAAACCGAGCCATGAAAAATTATTGGAGGACATTATGATTTAATTATAGACTAGTTTAGTTGTTTAGTTGGTTTAATCCATAAATTACAGAATCGGTTTATTTTAAGTGGAATTCAACCAACTAAAACCCTATATAAGCTGAGAAAATCAACCCCTACCCTCAATTTCTCTCAGTTTGGTCGAAGTTTTAGCTGTGAAAGGAAGAGAAACTTTGAGTTGAGAGAAAACAGTCTTCCATAGAGACGCACTCAATATGTCGGGGAAAAAGAGATTAATTAGCAAATTGTTCTCAAAGGAACAAAAACTTTTGGAGTTATAGCTAAGACCGTATCTTGATTCTCCAAATTAAATATCTTGATTTCTATATGTATTCTAAGAGTTATTCGTTCTCGGAGCTGTCATGAATCTTTGTGGACATTCAAATGGTGATCGGAAGTTCATCGTATCGGATTGATTTGAAACTTTTTGGGTAGCTTCAGAATATCCATGAGTCGACTTTCAACAGTGAAGATTGGAAATGGACGGTTAGATTACGATCTATGATTGCATTCTGAGACTGATAGTTTCTGTCAGATTTTCAGATTTTATCGGATGTAATGGTTTGATGTTTTTTTGGTTGATTCAGAGGCTGATCTTAGAAGGTGTTCGAGATAAGAGAAGCTAATGTTTAGTAGCCAAGAGTAACCATAGGCTTAGCTATATGAATATGATTGATAATATTTTGTTTCATGTTTGTAGACCGATAAGTTTGTGTTATAGTGGGGTTCTAGATCGAGTGTATATATGATTCTGAGTCGGTATTCATGTTTGATTTGTTATTTTCATATTCATGTGTGTGTATAGCCTGTAGATGGGAGGATGACCTCACTAAGTATTTATTAAATACTTATGCATCTCATTCTTGATGCAAGTAAAAAAAGTGTGAGCTAGTGAAATCATGACTATGAGGAGACGATGATCTAGACTTAGAAATTCAGGTTAGGGTGTTTCACCCATAGTAGGCCAAGTAACCTGTAAGTAATGGTTTTTGAGCGGATACCTGTTTGGCCGTACAAGGCTAACTAGTATGTTATCCGCATAGGCGGATCAAGTATCAAAGCGATGAAAATGGCGGATACCTACTGGTGCCTAGGTCAACAAGAAGACTAAAGTTTTACTTGTAGTATGTTTTGTCACTAACCTAGTTTCTTTGTTGAGTAGAGATATTTGGTGCCGAGTACTAAAGTAAGAATAACTTGAGAGGTAAGTTCATATTTTGTTTGTGTTCTTAAATGCTAGGTGGCCTAGTCACGTTATCCGACAGGCTCACATAACATCCTATATATAAAATTTGAAAAAGTTTCTCTTCAACTTGCCATGTGGCATAACATTAATGACAAACAAAAAAATTGGATAAATTCGAATTTAATCATATTTTTTTAAAAGAGAATTTTAGTGCTTACGTGAAAATCTATAATTTTTTCAATTACTCTATTTTAGTTATTTAATTTTACTGTCACATTTGCCAAACACATTGTTGTTTATCTTTTTTTCTAAAACAAATTGCCAAACACAGTTAAATTCTTCTAATATCTAGAGTTACCAAATTTTGATATTTTTAATTCTTCTATTATTTAATTATTTCATTTATAGAAACTTAATTATTCAGTCAAGTAAGATCATAAAAACTCTAATAGAAATTAGTAAAATTTAATTTTAATTTACTAAGTAATACAAGTCTTAACTTTTTACTGTTATTCCTAACGGTTTTAACATTTGTAAATAAAATTTAAGTTATATTTCTAAGTTCAATGATTTATAGTCTATTATATGATTTTTACATTGATTCAAACTTACGATCATACTAAAACACATAAAAACTAATTTTGGACAAAAAATAAAAAAATAAATTTGAATTTAATTATTTAAAATTTGTAGAAACTTAAATATTCAATTATGTAAGATCATAAAAACATAAACAGAAATTAGTTAAATTTAAATTTAACTTACTAAGTAATATGAGTCTTAACTTTTCATCTATTTTTTATACAGATATAATCATCATCGTTATTCCAACGGTTTTAACATTTATATATAAAATTTAAGTTATTTTATAAGCTCAATGATTTATAGTTTATTATATGGTTTTTACATTTATTCAAACTTACAATTATACTAAAAACATAATTTTTTTGGACATAAAAAAAATAAATCGAATTTAATTATTTAAATTTATAGAAACTTAAATATTCAATTATGTAAGATCATAGAAAAATAAACAGAAATTAATTACATTTAAATTTAATTTACTAAGTTTTACGACTCTTAACTTTTTATTTCTTTTTATGCAGATATAATCACGGTTATTTCTAATGGTTTTAACATTTGTAAATAAAATTTAAGTTATTTTTCTGAGTTCAATGATTTCTAGTTTATTATATGGTTTTTATATTGATTCAAACGTACAAATTACGATCATACTAAAAACATAAATAATTTAAAAGTATTTATATAAACTATTTAAATTAGAATATAAAGACAAAATAACATATAAAACCCGCACATGTGTGCGGGTATAGGCCTAGTATAATTTATAATACAAAGTATGTGTCTAAATTACAAATTTTATCAATTAAACAAGAAAAAAAGAGATCACCAATAATTAATATTGCACTTCTTTTTATTATTATTACAAAATACGACCAAACCAAAAGAAGAAGGAAACAAGAGGAGTTGTGAGTTATAAGGCATACTTTTGGGTCCAGCATCGAGCCATGGCTTCATATTTGGCCTTGTCAATTTTGTATATGTGAGCTATCTCTGGCACCAGAGGACTGTCAGGGTTTGAGTCTGTAAGAGAAGCACCTACAAGACCAAAATGTTCAGCAACTTGTGTTAACTGTTGGATATAAGACCAGAGCTTCTTGGTATATACCAGAACTGATGATGTAATAGAAAATATTGAAAATAAACAAATATATATATATGTATGTATATATAATTAATTTCAGACCTTATAGATGGTAAGTGCAGGGCTCCATTAGTCTTTGAGAATGTTCAAACATATGTTTCCATTATTGTTGATGTTTGCGTGAAACCCATTGGTTCTGAAGACAACCTGAAAACATCAACCAAACACCACAACAAAAGGAAAAAGAAAAATAATAGTAAGAAAGAACCGAACTTTTTTATATCATGTTGGTTTTGGACCTTTCGGCGATTAGCCTGTAGCCTGTAGACTTGTCTTCCATAATAAAATCCTATACCTGCTTGCAAATAAATTCCCATAAAGTCTAAATTCCAACCACTTTTAAAAACTATTGACCCAAAATCATATGGTTGTGGAAACTTAAGAGGAGGGTGCTAAACATTTCCCAATGATTACTCTTTTCTAGAGCTTTAGAAGCTATAATAAACAAGAAGAAAACAGAGGTTTTACCAACTCTCGTTATTATGAAAAAACAATAGAGGATACGTAAAATGTGCTTATACGGTTCATCTGAAGCAATCAGGAGAACAAGCTTGTTAAAGTCAAAGAACAAATCTAGAAACCGACTTACTTCATTAACAAAGAACAATGGCTAATATTTAGCGATACAACAAATGTGTTATTAACTATTTTTCTTCACTGTGAAATGTGTAATTAAAACATGTTTGACTACAACTAAATTTTTAATACATTTAAAAATAAAATATTTTTTAATACAGCTATATTGATAAATTATAATTATTTTTAATAATGTTGAAAAAAAATATTAGGAAAATTTAAGCAAAAAATAAATCTAATATAAGCAAAATATTAAAGCAAATGATAAAAACATATAAATGATATGTTAAAATCTAAGATTTTAAAAAGGCTATACAATGAACAAAAATTATATATATATTTCCTAAACCTCATCAAGAATAAAAGATGTCAGAGATTATCTTATAAAACACTAAAATCAGAGAAAAAATATAATTTTAAAATTTTAGCGAAATTGTGTACCATGTAATTTATTTCAAAATTAGGCGAGCTTTTTATCATTCTGTTGAGTGACTTTTCAACTAATGCAAAAAAAAATGGAAAATATGGTATACGTGGTTATAGACATATATTTCCAGTTTTGTATGTAAATAGTTCCAATGAACAAATATATATATATATATATATATATATATATATTATAATGATTAAATTTAAAACAATATTCAATACAAAAGTATTAAAATAGGTTGATTAAATTTTTTTTTTTTTTTTTGGGCAAACCCTCTAAAAGATAAAAAGTTTTGCCAAACCCCTAAAATTTTACTCTCTTCTCCGTTTAATTCCTCGTTTTCTTCTCTCAGCTCAGTTCTCCATTCTTACGGAACTCTCAATTCTCTCTGGCGCTATGAGAATACTTCCCTCTTGTCTCTTTTTGTTCGTGCTAGGCTCTCAAGATCAACATCAAGGTTTTTGTTCATTCTAATCTCTTTTTGTGTCTCTGTGCTCAAATTGTGATTTTGTTATGAAATTGAGTTTCGATCTTTCTTTCTTTGTAACTCAGCTAAATCTGCACCAATCATTAGTGGAGTCAATAAACCACATTGTTACCGTCCTGGCTCTACGGTTTGTTCACCTTCTATTTTTGATTCATAAGTTTTGTGCTTCTTCCTTCTTTGGACTCTCTGTTTCCTTCACTATATATCTCTTGCATATGTCTTTCTTCTTCTTCCATTTAGTTTCTTCTCTGTTCACATAAAGAAAACAAAAAGGGTTCGTTTTGTAATTTTTTAATTAAAAAAAATCAAAACTTTTGTGTGGCTTGATGAATTTAGTGATTCTTCTTCACTTTGGTGAATATGTAATTGAAAATTCTATGCCTTTTAATCATTTGTTGGGTTAAATCTGATTCAAAGACGATCTTTCGTGGATTTTTGAGTTATGAGTAAGGAAAATTACAGTTCTTGCGGTATTCTGAAATCGATTTAAGAATTCAGCTTATGTTATGTATCTTTAATCACTCCTTTGAATCCTCCAACTGAGCTTGAGAATTCCCCCGCATAAATGGTGTTACTGCTTGAGATATAACAAGTTTTCATATTAATTTTTAGATGTTATGTCAAACCTTTTTATACAAACTCTCTATCTTTATCACGATATGGATGCTGTTATGTATTTATTTCGGGAGAATATATCTTTAGGTTGTTGGAAATTTGATTGCGTTGTTTTCATGGATTGTATGTTCAGCGTACAACTCAAAGTTGAATACGAAAATTTTTCAAAAAATCGTCGAAAGTTCAAATGGGATAGTTATATGCAAGCTAAGCTTACGTTAATGGTGAGTTTCCTTCTCATGGAAAGACAAGAAAACAATGGGCAACAGATGTCGACCGAATCTACACTCCAGTAAATGTTGATAATGTTCACTGGATTTTGTTGTGCATTAACCTTGTTCAAAAAACAATCGAAGTCTTTGATTGTATGCCAAATAAGAAGGAAACTGCAAAACACGTGGAACCGTTTAAAGTCGTCATCCCTCAAATCATGAAGACAGCCAAGGTTTCTTGGAAAAGACCTAAACGTGAAACTGTTTTCTGTCATAAATGTACCTGTGCCAAGTGGACTTAATAGATCGAAATGTTATTGCGCACCGTATGCGCTCAAATTCATTGAGTGTCACTTGCATGGGCTATACATTTCTTCGATCAACGATAACAACATTAAGGATGTGAGGATGAAGATTGCAGTTGATCTATGGGAAGCTGCAACTGATACTATATTTATCGACCGAATGTTAGAGTATGAACCTACAAGGTTTGATTCCGATGTTTCAATTATCGAGTTAGCTTAACTAATCCCATATTTTTCTGTTTTATGTTTTCTTTGTCCATCGGTTCGTGTTAGTTACAATATTTATGAGAAACTCAATTCCCCGATATAGAAGAACACAAAGACTCTGTTTTATCACTCTTAAATTCGGATCCCTCATTTTTGTCGTGTCTCTGTTTTACTAGTTGTGATGCACGTCACCTTACCAAACGTTGATTTTTTTTTGGGTTGAAATGTAATATTAATTGAAAAAGTAAAGCTTATTGACAAGATAGAGAAAACGAGAAAAAGAAACGAGAGTAAACAACCAAGTACAACAAAATGCTAACGACAAGGAATTAAAAACAGAGCATTACAATGGATCTTCTTCAAGAACAATGTATGAAATTTGACTTTTAAATTGGATCGATCGATCACTGACTTGATCGATCAATCGGATGGGAGATCGGTCGAGCTTCCTTCTTGCCGTCGATCTGCATTTTGGACGATGGAAAGATCGGTCTGCTAAATGATTGATCGATCTACCATGCTTCTTCTTGATAGTAAGCGATCGAGAATGGTTTTAGAGATGAATTTAAGCAAGCGTGGATGAGGCATAAAGTGATCTTTACTTTAACTTTGAAGAAAGTAAACTGACGTAAAGTAATATAGTTCAAGAATGAGTAAGCAGCAACACGTGGACATATATTTAACTGAACTAAATGGAGAAAATGAAAGTAAACACTGAACTAAATGGAGAAAACCTAGATCCAAAATCGAACAAACAAGCAAAAGCCAGAACAAAGTTGAACCAAATCTCTTCTACTTGGTAGAGAATCGAAAGTAGATAAAAAAGACGTGGATGGAGAAAGAGACTGACTTGGCGCCGGAGCTGATTATATTGGGATATCACATGTTGTTCTAATGTGCCCCTCATTACCACTACGACTACATTTGTGCCTCTTAGAATTTTGCGATCCTTGTGACGATCTAATCTAGAATACGTATTATACGGTAATATCGAATATGTTTTCTACCTACTTTAAGTAATTTAGAATACGTTTTCTACCTACTTTAGGTAATCTAGAATACGTCTTCTACCTACTTTATGTAATCTAGAATACGTCTTCTACCTACTTGTAATCTAGAATACGTCTTCTACCTACTTTAGGTAATCTATAATACGTCTTCTACTTACTTTAGGTAATCTAGAATACATCTTCTACCTGTTTACGAAATCTAGATTACGTATTCTACCTACTTTAGGTAGAACACGTATTCTAGATTACCTAAAGTAGGTAGAAGACGTATTCTACCTTTACGTAGAATACATAAGATAGACTACTTAGTGTAGGGTTTTGGTAAATTTATAGTCATCTTCTTTATTATGTAAAATAATCTCAAACGTTTAGGAATAAGAACAAATTCAACAATTAATTTAAGAATGTGTCAGTTTACTTTCAATAGTTTATGAATGGTTTGAGAGACGCAACAATTTGATCAGGTGAAGGTAAAACTGCAAAATTTAACAAAACTACAAACCTTAAATCTTCTTCGATCAAAGTAAAATTTCAACTTGTTATCATTCAAAGTTATAGTAAAGAAGAATTAAAAAACTTACAATAGAGTAGCAGAGATTTTTGTTAAAGAACGATTGAAGGAGAAGATTGAACGATTGAATGATAATCTTTGAAGGATTGGCTTGAAGGTAGCTGAGAACGATGGCTTGAACGATAGGGTATCTTAGTTTTAGATTTAAATAGATTTATAATGTTATTTTAGTAATTAATAAAACCTAATTAACAAAAGGTCTAGATCCACAAAGATATGGTATATTTGTCCCATCTAGCTAATTCTTCCAAACATTTTTTATAGATGTTGCAGTTAATTATTTGGGAAAATTAGTTAAAAGGGCTAAATATACCATGTCTTCATGGATCTAAACCTTTTTGGAGTTTGTTTGGTAATATAAACTTTATAGTAATGAAAAACCAACTATACCCTCATAATTATAATTAAGAAAGTATATTGGTTATTAAGAAAGTATAGATTTAGAATTTTGTTTTTAGTTTTTTATTTTTATTTGGGGTAAACCCTCTAAAAAATATAGAAGCTTTGCCAAATCTCTAAATCCTAATTTTCCCATCGAGTCCACTCTTCTTCTTCTTTGTTTCACTCCTTATTCTTTTGCCCATCGAGTCCAAATCTCTAAATCACTCTTCAGCCAAATCCCTAACATCTTTTCCTCTTTTCTTCTTTGTTTCACTCAGCCACTTTGCCCATCGATTTTTGTTCTAGTTAAGTGAAAGGTTTGCATAAATTTCTTGCTTTTTAGTTGTATTTTTGGGAATTTGGTGTTTTAATGAAGATCTTCTGCAGTTTGTTAACAGATTGTTTTTGTTGAATAAGATCTTGCGCTTATCACAAGACCTCTGGCTATTGTGCGTGCTGCTCTTACAGCCTTTAGCATAGCTTTTTTAATGACATGTATTATCTCCTGTGACTTCTTTTAGTTTTAACTTTTATATCTCTGCTCTGCAATGCGTTGAAGCTTCATGGTAATGTGAAGTTGGTGTAGTTTCACATATATTGGAAGATATTAGGCTATGTTGAGTACAGTCGTGGATTCGATTAACAATAGTGGATTCGATAGGTTTTTGGAACCTGTGTGTTTTTATGATGGCATCTTCCATTTGTATGTGCATGAATTGGAAGATATTAGGCTCTTTTGTATATACTGTTTGCTCTAGAGATGGATATTAGTATTGGAGTTCATAGATTGTATGATTTTGGATCTTGAAATATGAGTTTTCAAGGTGGTTTTTATCATTCCTGCGGTTGACATTAGTTACTTTTTAAATATATTTTGTTAATTGTAAGTTCATGAACCATAGCCATCATAGTACCCTCTAAGTGAGTAGCCAAGTGAACATATTTATTTTTACTTCAACGCTTAAACATAGAAGCAAGTTCAGATAATGTATTATCATCTGAACATGTCAACGTTATGCTCTAGCTTTCTTATTTTCTTAAGTTTTATAATAATAACTTTGCCATTTATTACTTGACTCATGTAGGAATGGGAGATAACTTCCAAACGTCTTTTCAAGATGGGACATGAGCCACAAGTGGACCACATAAACAATCGTTGCACGTTTCCTCTTATGGGAAATTTAGAAATGGTCTTCCCGACAGAATACAACGAAGTCAAGAAAAATTCAGTATTTGCAAATATTATGTCCATAAAGGAGAACGCTTTAGGCTACTCAGCTCATCTAATACACAACATGATGTGTAGACAACTTGTAAGAGAGAAAAAATATGAAGTGTGGTGTGTATTTGGAGTGAGGCTATTGAGATTTTCACTACAAGAATTTCATGTGATTATGCTATGCTCAAATTAATACCCTAAAAGTACTAAAGCAGTTGCTGCAGTATATCAGGGGTCGAACACAAGAACTCAAGAAAACTCACACAATAGATGAAAGATGCAGATTGTGCTAAGCAAACAATAATTTATGAGAAAACAGATGATTGAATTAAACTTAGGTCGATTGATATGGAAGGAAACTAGGCTCAGGGAAATTCTCAGGAAATCAATGATAAACAACAATTAATCAATTAAGGTTCAATTTAATTAAGCGCCGTTCTTGAACTCAAACACGAAAGTATAGTTAACCAACTGTCGTTGCGAAAACTAACTAAGTCTAAAGTCTAAAATTCCAAATTTCTTTGCAAATCCTACACAGTAAACCAGCAATCAATTCAAGTTTGATATGTTCACAATTCGATTAAACCAAATCTCTTTGCAGATAATCCAATTGCTCACCCTAGGTTTTATCAGATTACTCAATTGCACTGTCGTGCCTAATCGATTAATCTAGGTTCTATATTCTAAGTGATCAGGTTAGAAATAGCTTTGAGAACAACCTATGGTGAAGAACTATTCAGATTTTGAACCCTAACAAATCAATTATCATAAATCAGAGAAATCCATATGAGAAAACCCTGAACCTAAAATGAGACTACTCAGACATGATAGATGAAACAAATAACATAACTGAATAAATTATCAAATTAAACAAAAGAATAAAAACAAGGGTTCGGGATCTTCTCTATGATGAACAGAGTCTTGGATCCGTCTCCCTCACAAAAGCTCTCAAGAATCAAAGTTCAAAGTCAAGTCTCCTTAACCTAAAGACTAAGAGTTTGCTTAAATAGGTCTAAAAACACGAGCTGGGCCTCTTTGTAAATAAGGGAAAGTATTGGGCTTCTATTGGCGAGAATTCTCGTCCTTGGATATCTATCTCCGCGTCAGTTGCATCGGTATCGCTCGATACCACGATGGTGTCGATCGATACTCAGGCTTGAAAACGAGTATGTCGGTATCGATCGATACCGGGATGGTGTCGATCGATACTCAGGCTTGAAAACGGGTACTTTCTTCGGTTTGCTCCAAAAAGGCTCCAAATGTCTCCAAAATCTCCAATTTCGTCCCAAACGTGCTAAAACCTGAAAAGACTCTAAAATGATAGAAAAAAGCACTAGAAAGACTCGATAAAACGACTTATATCATGGCTAAAAACGGGTAAAATCCATGATATATCAGATTACAAAGCTTAAATACAAGAATGATCATGTGAACACTGAGGTATAAAATATTGAAGATGATGATGGGTTTTGGACTATTTTCCTAAAGAGGAAGGAAAACATCAGAGAAGCTCCACAAATTGGAATCATATCAAACCGAGATCATATGCGAAAGTTATTCAACTTGTAAACCGGAAGATCTTACACTTGCCTTATTTGGCACCCTGCGAGTTTAATTCACAAGGGATCTTTGCCCAACCTCCTTGGGCACGACCTAGCCTCCTCCTAAAGCCCTAAACTCTATATAAACACACGTAATACTCATTAGAAAGGGTTCCCACTCTTTGCACAACTTTGTAGCCACCATTAAGAGAGAAATCTCATATGTTCTTTTGTTCTTAAGTTTTATTATCCAAGTTCCTTAGTTCTTCTTCTTGTTTTTCTATTGCTTTATTTACAGCTTTTGTTTATTGTTTATCATGTCTTCTATCTCATATAATGTCGTTACCCTCGGAGTTATGAGTGAGTAGATCCTTTAAATCTCTAGGGTGGAGATCAATGATGGGATCTACTGATTAGAGATTGATGTTTTTCTTAACCGATTAACTATCTTGTATGTGTTCCTAAGGCTAGATTTTTTACTCCCTTGGGAGTTTTCTAAGAGCTTGGTCTAATCCAAAAGGCGTGACCAAGTGTTTCGGGAATTTTTTACACCATGAGAGTGGGTAGAGGTTTCGGAACTACATACTCCGAATAATAGTTAATCGATAAATCTATTTTTAAATTGTGAGCTTATTTAAATTAGATTTGATCAAGTTAGTTTAGCATCTTAGTGTCTTGATGCCATGAGAGTGGATTAAGATCTCGAAACTAAACACGTTAGAAGATTGGCTACATTGTAGAATTGCAATTGCTAGTCAATCCGGTCGATGACGAGATCGTTTTCAATGCTTGTAGAGCACCACGAGAGTGGGGTTTTTACAGAGAAATTAGTATACCACGAAAGTAGGCTAATTTATATACGAAATCTCTAGACCGATGAATACTAACGAAGGGTTAAAGAACATCAATTCTCATATCGGAAGATTTCCGGATTCGTTTCCATTCAGCCTTGGGATCGTTTTCTTCATTATTGTTTAATTGTTATTTAATTTAAATTATTTTATTTTATGAAATTTAATTTCTGCAATTTACTTTACGTAATTTAATTTCTGCAATTTAATTTCTGTTATTTAATTTATGCAATTTACTTTACGCAATTTCTTTTCTATTATTTAAATTACACAATTTATTTTATGCAATTTAATTTACGCATTTTAATTTACACAATTTAATTTATGCACTTTAATTTACGTCATTTAATTTCTGTTATTCAAATTCTGCAATTTGTTTTATGTAATTTATTTTACGTAATTTAATTCAGTAATTTAATCATAGTTTAATTATTTTTTATCTAATTTATGCACTTTAGATAATTAAACTTAACCCCCCCTCCCCCCCAAACATTTATATTGTGTCTAGATTAGATTTATTCATGAATTCTCTGTGAAATTATTCTCAGTCTCTGTGGATCGATCCCGTATGTACTACAACTGCATTACAGTGCACTTGTGGTCTAATCGGCTTAAACTCTCGAGACTACTTTCTAGTAGTGCTCGGGTGAAACCTGTGAAAGAAGGTGAAACAAACCTTCCGTGGTCAAGTTTTTGGCGCCCTTGCCGGGGACTGTAGCAATAGCTATAGAGATTTGGTATAAATTTAAGACTAAGTTTCTTTTTATTTTCCTATTTAGTATAATTTTTGTTTTTTGATATTTCAGGTTAGTAAATTCAAAATTAAAAAAATAATAATAATAATAGTGAACCAGTTGCTGGACTGGATGGACGAGAGATGGATGCGTAAGCCAAAAGCTACTCGAACAATAGGAATGGTCGACGAGCCAACAAGCCAAAGCCACCGTATAGGCATACAACAACCACGAGTGGGAGATGTCGAGTTCGAAATCAAGGTAGACTTGATTAACATGGTCCAAAAAGGAAAGTTCCAAGATTTGTCAACGGAGAACCCTATAGAGCATCTGGATCACTTTGACAAGTTGTGCAATATGGTAAAAATAAACGATCTCTCTCAAGATGCACTGAAGCTTCGTTTATTCCCATTTTCACTTGGGGGTAAAGCACATCAGTGGGAGAAGAGCATTCCATCGGAGACTGTTACAACGTGGAGTCAATGCCGGAAAGCATTCCTAAAAAGGTTCTTCTCAAACGCTAGAACAGTCCATTGGAGAAACAAGATCTCAAGCTTCACGCAACAAAACACCAAGAGCTTCAGAGAAGCTTGGGAGAGGATTTCAGAATATACTAGGCAATGTCCTCATCATGGATTCAGCGATGGGTCGTTACTTAGCGTTTTCTACCAAGGATTGACAAATGAGTACCATACATTACTCGATGTAGCTAGGTACAGAGCCTTTTGAGGCTAGATGCAAATAATGGAATGACTCTAGTGGAGAACTTGACTCAACGTGAAACAAGCCTGGAAGAGGACCACGATCGTGTGAATAGACATGTCGATATCCAAGAGGACGAGGAGGAGCTGACCATCGAAGTATAGAACAAAAAAATAGACAGATTTTTTAAGTTAAAGCAAAGATCGGTTTACTACGACAATTTTTTTCAAGATGATCGAACGCTTTCCAAAGATGGATACATTGAGGTATGCCACGTCACGGAGTACCAACCTCGCCTTCCTACGGAGCCTACTCACCAAAGTCATCAGAGGAGTCTTATCCCGGAGGAAAACATTTCAGCAAGGTCTTTAATGGAGGCCATCGAGCCAAGACATCGACCACAATAGGTCGATGCTCTTCCCACCAAACGTCCCCATCGATCACAGGCGGTTGATGCTTTTCCAGATCCAAGTCCCGAACCCATGCATCGACCAGCCTTGGTCGATGCCAAGCTGACGACGGAAGACATCGACACAAGCATCGATCAAAAGCGGTCGATGCTGTTCCCCGAGCCTTCACATCGACCACCTGAGGTCGATGCCCTTCCAGGAATGACCACCAGGCGTTCACATCGAGCAGAAGCGAACGATGCACTCTTGCGACCCACCGAGACTGCTTCATCGATTCTAAAACGTCCACATGACAACATCCTAAGAGGCATAGGACATGATTATGAGCCGAACCGAAGCTGCAACATTAACACCAACAATGAAAATCACGTGGTAACCCATCTCCCAATCTTTGAAGAAGACGGAAATACCTCGAAGCCTACATTCTTTCGAGGGCAGGCACAACCTGATCAAAGATGGACATGCTCATTCACCGATCCAATCAACAAAGAAAAGTTTCAGATATTGGGTAGATGCATACCAGAGAAAACATCATTTATAAATAGAGACCTGGTTAAAACACTTTCCAAGAGGGAAGATCCCGGACAATACAAAGTCCCGTGTTTTATCCATGGTTTTCAGTTCGATGACACTCTATGTGACTCCGGAGCAAGCATCAATATCATGTCCATGGAAAAAGCTAAGCTGATGGGAATCACAAATCTTCAACCATCGAAGGTTCAAATTGGACTCGCCAACACAGATGTAATGAGTTCAAATGGAGTAGCTAAAGATGTCATGGTTTGGATCGAGAATTGTAGTGTCCCTACGGACTTCCACATACTTGACATGAAGGCGGATGATGGTACTCAAATCATCCTTGGAGGTCCATTTCTTGCAACGATTGGAGCGGTGATCGATTGGCCTAAACGACGAGTCTCGTTCACATTGGTGAACAAATAAGTGTTCTATAATGTGATCCCGAATGATAGACTTCCACCACAATCTCCTCCGGCCCATTCTGTAAGATCGTCGAGCTCACGATGTTAAAAAATCATTCTATCTTTTTAATACTTATTTTTCAATTTTCAGTTTTTCAATTTTTCGATATTCGTTTTTCTTTTATTTTTCTGTTTTTTCTTTTTCTGTTTTAATTTTCAAGATATTTACAAAATTAAAAAATATATATATCTTAAAATTTTTTGAAAAGACCGACCCAAACAAAGGACAAAATCAAAATACTAAAAATGAAATTTTAAAAACTTTCCCCAAAACAACTTCACTCAAGCAACACACAATAACATCCAACAACAATCATTACATTTCTTAACTTATGCATATTCCCTTAACATAACATCTCAAACAATACAACCGTAAGCCCAAAAGAACGCCCTCCAAGGCAAAACATATACACAAAACCAAAGATACAAAAAGAACCCGATACACTTAGATCATCCTTTCTCCTCGGCCTTGGTTCCACGAGCCCACAACCTATGACCTCTCTTTACCTGCACCAAAGAGTGCGTAGCGATAATGCTTAGTGAGGCGGTCCTCCTGCCTCACGGTTATTCACACACATGATCAAAAACTTACCAAAACAATGTACACACACAAGCAATTAAACAACAAGCGATAGAGCTCCATCAACATACAAACACACAAAACTTGGACAAGCCTTAAGTCACACCCATAGGGTCAAGCCCTAACACACAAAATCAAACACGGTAATTCAATAACCACGTGGTGCAAACTACACGCACTCACCTTTGCCTGACTGAATGAAGAATACCCTTTCCACTTCTTGTTAGCTTCAAGCCTTAAAGCTTGAACTCTCTCTCGGCACACCACTCAAACCTCAAGATATCACTAATCTCCTGACAAAGAAAACACCAATTACCATCTCAAGATGATTCACAAGCTCAACACTTGAATTACCTAGCCTTAAACTCGATCCCTTCCTTCAAAAACAGAGTTTTAGAAACTCAATCATATCTCTTGCCCTAGATCGAATTTGGGAAATTCCTTCGGTGAAACTCAAGTTCAAACTCCCAACAACCTATCTACCAAATTTCAGCCCAAACAAACAAGATTCGAGTGTCCAAACACTCCATCAAACTCAACCCATCGCTACAGCTCGAAAACAGGGTAGTCTAGGGAGAAAATCATATCTCCCAAATTACCCAACATTTCTCAACAAAATTTGGTAGATTACAAGTTAAGAGGTTAAAGAACATACTCACCAAGTTTCAGCTCAAACCGTGATCAATTGATGCCCGACCGATTCACAACTGACAGCAAAAACAGAGTTTTTCTTAAGCTTCTTCTTCTTTCTCTTCCTTCTTCTTCTCTTCTTCCTTTCTCCTCTTTCTTTTATTTTCTTTCTTTCCCTCCTCTCTCTCGTTCTCTCTCTAATTCTAGAGTTTTCTTGGCCAAATGGAGAGAAGAAGAAGTATCTAGAAATAGGGAGAAGGAGATGTATACATATGTGTATACATATCTATGGTTTAATCAAATTAAACCAAACCAACCCGGATCACTAAACCGTAACCATTAATTCTTCCAATTAACCTTTTCCACTCGGTTTAGTAACTCTGTCCAATTTTCCAAATATTTGAGGCATCTTTCCGTCGAAACCCGGAATCACTTAATTCCGCTAAACCGAATCGCCGGATTACATCTCAATAATCGACCATTGATCAAATCAACCTGTCTACCTCCCCTAGGGCCATCAATCAAGCTCGGTAACATTCCATAACCCATCTCGGTTTAATTTCTTCTAAACCGATTAATTCCTTCAAAATACTATTCCTTCAGAAACACTATTCCAACCAAATTAACCCGAATTGGTTCCAAAACAATTAATCCTTCGATTAATCAATCAATCACACTCGTAGTTAAACAACTAAGCTCAATGTTGTTCCTATTTCTCTTAAGAATAATAAAACACGATACCAACTTATACCACAAGTACCAATGACTTGTTCAAAGAAACAGCTTGGGATACGGATGTTTTTTTTTTGCTTTTTTAATAATAATATCTATATATAAACGTTAATAATAAGAGTAATAATAATAAATTAATTAATTAATTAAAAAAACGTTTTTAATCTTATATTTTAATATCTTTGCATTTTTTAGTTTTAATATAAAGTTTTAAACGCCTTTTATTTAAAAAGAATAATAATAAAAATGTATATAGATATATGTATATATATTGTGTTATTTCATTTTTCTTTTTCGTTTTTGTGTTTTAATTTTCAGTTTATTTTCAATATATATATATATATATATATATATATATATATATATATAAATCAAGGACTTGAAAATGGGAGCGATCAAACCAAAACCGATAAGAAAATTCAGATATGAATTTTCTTGCTTCTTACCCTCTTTACGGTTTTATCTCATAACGCGGACGTTGTGGTTTAATTGTGGGGAGTCTTGCGATCTATGGAGTTAATTTTTTCCTTGACATCTTTTTTGGAAGTTTTACCATAATTTTTCGCTTTTGAGAGATTGTTACACTCTTTTCCTCGTTCATAGGTTCAATAACATGTGAAAAGGTTTTTAATGAGGAAGATAGTTGTTAATTATGTTATTTGTGTTTATATTTAGATGCTTTGTTGGATAGTGTTTGATCTTTACTAGGAAATGTGAAAAATCCATGAGTGGATCGACAAACTCCAAAAGGATCATTCTTCCAGGACTTAATCGGAGTTGACTTTTCACATTAATGAATTTAATTATTCTCGATTTGGGGCTTGAGATATATCGGACTTGATACCTCTATGAGACCCTGCTAGGCTCGTCTAAGTAAGTACGATTCCCCTCTTCCTTCCCTTCGATTAGATAAGAAAAGAAGAGAAAATAAAAAAAAAAAGAGAAGAGAAAAGAAAGAAAAAAGATATAGAAGCGAACCGGGTATTGGAAGCAACCACTTTCAATGTTCGCGTCTCAAGAAAACTTGTCCTAGAAAAAGAAAAAAGCTTAAGAGAAAAGGCGATCGATAGAAAAAATAAAATGATACCGTAAAAAGTAGGGAGAAGTCGATCGACCTTGAAGTGAGAAACGGAGAGGAAAGGAATTGTACTAAGACGTTGAGCTTACAGAATTCGAAAGAGTAAGTGTTCGTGTCCTTTGATCGATATTCCCAGGTTGAGAACCCATGCCTAGAATAAAAAAAAAGTGGAATCAACAATGAGAAGTCTTTGTTCAAGGGAGGATTGGTTTGAACTAAGGAGCGTTGCTATGCTTATGGCGGTACATGAGTACATTAGATCATTCAACTTCAGAAAAGCACTAAACACAACAATGTCACAAGGTACAAGTTCACTCTCCTTATCTTTATCGCTTTTCAAAATAACTTCACTATACTTGATTTTTTTGCTTGAGGACAAGCAAAGGATAAGTGTGGAGGAGTTGATAGAGCTCATATTTACTTGTTTTTACATATTAATATAGACTAATATCATGCATTAGATCTATCATTTAGGACTACTTTAGTGCATTTGCATGTGTTTGTGTGTTTATAGGTACTTAGAGCAAAACCCATGCTTTTGGAGTGTTTTGGAGCCTTAAGAAATCATGGGGACGTTGGAGTCACTTGTTCGGGCCAAGAACATCACGGAAAGCTTCCCGAGAAGCTTCACAAAGCACGATCAGACATCGATAGGGGTCGATGCTGAGCCGTGACGACCATCGACCAGGCTATCAACCAGACATGGTCAATGGTCTTCCCAAGATGAGCATCGACCATGTGCATCAACCCTACGTGGTCGATGCTAGCACGGAAGAAACTTGAAATTTTTGACCTGCCTGCACTGTTTGAAAGCTTACGGGTCGAAGGAATTAAGCTAAAAAACTTACTATGGAATCTTGATTCAAAATGGAAGCTCTGAGAGTTGGAATCAGGTCAAGATCTGCTCAGAATAAGAAGATATGATTTTTACAATTCAGGTGACTCGGAACTTACCCGATTTGGACCTACGTGCACGGTTTGGAACATTACGATCGAAACAGAAGGAACTAGGCTGCAAACCAACCTGTTATGGAATCTTGACTCATCAGAGAAGCTCCACGAATTGGAATCATACCAAACCGAGATCAGATGAAAGTTATTCAACTTCTAAACCAAAAGATCCTACACTTGCCTTATTTGGCATCCTGCGAGTTTAATTCACAAGGATCTTTCCCCAACCTCCTTGGCACGACCTCCTCCTCCTAAAGCCCTACACTCTATATAAACACATGTAATGCTCATTCAAAAGGGTTCCCACTCTTTGCACAACTTTGTAGCCACCATTTAGAGAGAAATCTCATATGTTCTTTTGTTCTTAAGTTTTATTATGCAAGTTCTTTAGTTCTTCTTCTTGTTATTCTGTTGCTTTATTTACAGATTTTGGTTATTGTTTATCATGTCTTCTATCTCATATAATGTCGTTACCCTCAGAGTTATGAGTGAGTACATCCTTTAGATCTCTAGGGTGGAGATCGATGATGGGATCTATTGATTAGAGATTGATGTTTTGTGTTCTTAACCGATTAACTACCTTGTATGTGTTCCTAAGGCTAGATTTACTGCCTTGGGAGTTATCTAAGAGTTTGGTCTAATCCAAAAGGCGTGACCAAGTGTTTCGGGAATTTTCTACACCATGAGAGTGGGTAGAGGTTTCGAAACTACATACTCCGAATAATAGTTAATCGATAAATCTATTTTTAACTTGTGAGCTTATCTAAATTAGCTTTGATCAAGTTAGTTTAGCATCTTAGGGTCTTGATGCCATGTGAGTGGATTAAGATCTCGGAACTAAACACGTTAGAAGATTGGCTACTTTGTAAAATTGTAATTGCTAGTCAATCCGGTCGATGATGAGATCGTTCTCAATGCTTGTAGAGCACCACGAGAGTAGGGTTTCTACAGAGAAATTAATATACCACGAAAGTGGAGTAATTTATATACGAAATCTCTAGACCGATACATACTAACGAAGGGTAGAACATCAATTGTCATATTGGAAGAATTTCGGGTTCGTTCCCATTCACCCTTGGGATCGTTTTTTTTATTATTGTTTAATCGTTATTTAATTTAAGTTATTTTATTTTATGCAATTTAATTTCTGCAATTTACTTTATGCAATTTAATTTATGCAATTTAATTTCCGTTATTTAATTTATGCAATTTACTTTACGCAATTTACTTTACACAGTTTATTTTCTGTTATTTAAATTTTGCAATTTATTTTACGCAATTTAATTTACGCATTTTAATATACGCAATTTAATTTATGCACTTTAATTTACGCCATTTAATTTCTGTTATTTAAATTCTGCAATTTTTTATGCAATTTATTTTACGTAATTTAATTCAGTAATTTAATCATAGTTTAATTTTTGCTTATTTATTTTATGCACTTTTAATAATTAAACTTAAAACCCCCAAAACATTTATATTTTTGTCTATATTAGATTTATTTTTGAATTCGCTGTGAAGTTATTCTCAGTCTCTGTGGATCGATCTCGTACGTACTACAACTGCATTATTGTGCACTTGGGTATAATCGGGTTAAATTCCCGAGACTACTTTCTAGTAGCGCTTGGGTGAAACCTGTGAGAGAAGGTGAAACAAACCTTCCGTGATCAATGTGGACATCCTCCGATTTGTGTATATTTGCGAAATAATGGGTGTGGGCAAGGAATGAAAAGGTACATATTCCACAAAAATACATCAAGCTGGTAATGGATTTGATGTGGTTGAGAGTTATCCCTGGGGTCGTGATGCATTCAACTGTCTAATAAAATCTATCATCAAAACACGAGGTAAGTTAAAGAACCCCAAGAACTATACTTTGGATGGATTCTCTTAAGCATTTCAGATTTGGATTATGGAAGCAATTCCAATCATGGAAAAGCTTTTGGAAAGCAAAATCAGTGAAGAACTTTTTGAATGTTGATGCTCAAATTGGACTGGTCTTGCAAGAGTTTCATATGCTGACATAATTCAACTTGAGAGCACAATTCAAACAAAGGTGAGTATTAAACACATATGAAAATATGACTCTTGTCTTATAGTGCGACTAACAGATTTTTTATGCTATTGTAAGATTCAATCTATCCATACATCTTATCCAATGAAAATTTTGATATTATTGATTCAGCTGAGTATTCGTGGCCCGATGAAGTACGTGATGCTGGAGTAGATAACTTGAAAAATGCAATCAGATTGGGAAATGATTTTGGACAACATATGTGGGAGAGTTTACAACATGGTGAGACTATTGAGAGTCAAAATGAGCAAGTTGGAGGATAAGTTGAAAATCAAGCTTTCGAAGAAGAACATAAGGCTGCAAATAATGTTTGTGATAACATTCCAGTTTCTGAATTGAAGAGGCAAAAAAGAAGCAATCTGATATTGGTGCAGAGCAACGCAAAAAACAGTTTTTATGCCAACAAACAGCAGGAGTACAAGTTGGTAACAATGAAGACATGAAGTCTTTCATTCAAGAGATTTTCAAACCTGCTTTCTCTAGTTTTGAGGAAAAATTTGATAAAAGGATTGATAAGCGAATGGAAAAGTAAAGAGTCAAGTTATAGAATTACAGAATGTTCTGACCGAGTTTACCAAAACTGCAAAAACAGCCACAACATCAAAGCCCGGGTAATTAAGTCAATCACTAACTTGTCTTAAAAATATTTTATTGAATGCGTACTAAATAATAGGGAATACGAATTTAATCATCATAGTTTCAATATATTTTCAGGAACCTGAAGTTTGGTCCAAGTGTTCTCATCTTGATTTATTGACACGAATCATAGGACCTTGTAAATGGTTCAACAACGACCTGAGTTAATGTATTATCATATTAACTTTTAAATGTTATGGCAAACCTTTTTATACGAACTCTCTATCTTTATCAGGATATGGATGTTGTTATGTATTTATTTCGGGAGAATACACGTGATTTCTGCCTACTCTTATCGGGGAACTCAAAAGAGGCTGAGAATTAAAAAAAACATAACTTGATAAAAACCAATAACAAAAAGTCTTCTGCAACAAGTTAAATGAAAATAAAAGACATAGATGGAGCTGATTATATTCGGATATCACATGTTGTTCGGTGGTGCCCCTCATAACCGCAACGATTACATTTGTGCCTCTTAGAATTTTAGAATTTTGCGATCCTTGTGACGATCTAATCTTATCTTCAATGTTTCGTACCTTCGTTTTTTACGTCTGCCAGGACCTCTTCATGTTTCAGGTAGTAGAATTTGTTCATCCAGAACATTAGGTTAATGTTGAAATTATAATGATAAAATTTAATTCAATATTTAACATATAAATCATTAACTTTTCTAACTTTGTATTGAGATAATTTAAATATTGAACACATTAAAAACATATCTTTTAAATTTAACAACCATACAAATTTACATGCAAAATTAAAAAATTGGCAAACAATCCATTTTTAAAAATAGTTGCGATTATGTTCTAAAATTAAAAATGTTTACAAACTAGACTTTTCAACCTAATTAGACCTTTTTAAATTTGAAAATTTAAAAACAAAAAAACAGAAACTTATATAGTAAAATAAAATGGCACTATTAATGATTATAATATTATTTTATTAATAAACAAAATGAAAAATAAAAATCCGTTGACAAAAAAAAAATCCAATTTACATTAGTTAGCTAAATAATCTTTTAAAAATAGAATTATTTACAAACTTATTTATGTGGAGTCTGATCATAGGTTATTTATCAAATTCAAAATTTGAATTTAGGTTAGTTTCAAAAAGAAATAGAACTTGTGTGGACTTGATTAAAATTTAATATAATAGTGAGTAGGGACCATGTTAAATTTTCAAAAGTAAATGTTTGCTATTCACATTGAGCCCTGAAAATTGGTAAGATACTGGAGTATAAATGCCGTCATCTAAAATTCATCACATTAAGTTGCAAGTTCGGGATTCGAACTTTGCTCCTTACGATGTTAAGGGACTATTAAAGCCACTAGGCTACGAAAGGCACAATCGAAGGGAAAACCACAACATCATCCGTCAATTTGATCTCGCGGTGTCGGCAGAGCATAACGGTTAGGTATACTCAATTTTATCATGATTTGGTGAAGAAAAAATTACTTAAAATGCTAAAATGTTTAGTGACTCTTTCAGGAAATGTCAAAATCATTTTTGACTTCAAGAAATACCACAATTTTACTGTTGGGTGACTACAAAAAGCGAAAATGCCCTTGTGTTAATGCTCCTTTCTTCTTTCTTTTCTCTTCTCTGTCTTTCTCTTTCTTCTTTTTCCTCCTTTTCTTCCTGTAAATATTCTTTCTCTCTCTTCCGACGGCAGCCAAATGTCATCACAGGCAGATCCTAAAATCCTTCTGCCTAAACCTCCGCTCTCCAATTACCGAATTCGGACATGGCAACTCCCACGACGATAATGCCTCGACGCTCCTCGCTCCATCCCGCCAGCTGTCTCAATATGCTCTCGATTCTTGGGATTTTCACATCGATCGCTTCTCATCAACAATCGATAAATCCCTCTCGCCTCCACTTATATCAGAGAGAACGCCGTCTCAAACTGATCACAGACAGATGATCTCGGCATCTCCGCCTGATTGGAACTCGATCTTGCTTCACCGGTGTTCTCCGCAGAAGGATGAGCTTGGCCACAAGGAAAGAAAACATCAAATTGTAGACATAAAAATGATTTTAGTGGACATAAAATATACATGTAGACATAACAAGAAATCAGTTTGGTGGACACAAACGAAAATTAAAATATGTCCACGAAATCGGTAGTTTTTACATATGTCCATCCCATTCATCATCCATGATATGAACATCAAAAACTAATGTACGATATCTGTGATTTGTAGCTTTAACATATGTCGACATCGTGATTCGATGGACAAGCTCAAGGATGGACAAAATCGAAACGATGGACAAGATCCTAGCGATGGACAAGATCCAGCGATGGACAAGCAAACGATGGAGAAGTCTTCGCGATCGCCATAGTTTCACGCGACTTCAACTTTTTAATGCAGGGCAATTTCGTCTTATCGTCTCTAATGCACAGGAGCTTTGTGGCATTTTTCGAGTGTAAACAATCTTTTGGCATTTTTTGCAAAGTTTTTTAAATTTTGGCAGTTTTTGCAAAGTTTTTAAAATTTTGGCATTTTGACAAATTTTCCTTTGGTGAATGAGGCGAAAGGCCGGCGACGAGAATGTGGTAAGGTTCACTTAGTTTTGTATATCTTACTAGATTTTTCCATTTTTTTCTATTGTACGCGGATAGTAAGTTAGGTAGATAAACTTTTAAGATATGAATGTATCTCTATCATCTAGTATAATATCATGAGAGGCTCGCCTGAACTCTCATGTGAAAGTAAAATTGATTTTACTAATGTTTTGGTGATATAAAACTAAGATAATCTGTTTTAGGTTTGTTTTGTTATCTCTATCTATGCAGCTTCACTAATCCTCAACTGAGTTACTTGCTGTATAGGGAAGTGATATTTGGTCACACGCCTAAATTTTAAATACATCAAATTGTTTCGCGTACATTAATTGTAATGTTTTTATATTTTATAATCAGTAGATTAGGATTCGCGTAAATACGTGGATATAAGAATTAAACGCTAAATTTTATTAATAAAATTGAATTGTAAGTGGGTAACCCGTACATTTTTTAGGTTTTATTTGTTAACTTTTTTTTAATAACCGAAATTAAGCCTTATGTACTCCATGTTACAATACAATTTAACCATCATAATAAATCCGACTTTAATTCTACACTCCAACTTAATGAATAAAAAGTAAAAAATTTCATATCAAAAATAACATGTGTATCATATCAAATATATATATATATATATATATCTTATTTAGTATTAAAAATTTAGCAAAATATAATTAGGAAAGAAAAATGTTACTATATAAAGTGCGACAATAAATACAACTTTCGTCTAGTTAAATTAATGTTAAATAACATAGTATATTCTTATTTTGAACTTACTAATTATATATTGGTTAATATTTATGCTAAATAAAAATTTTAAAAAATATTTTTAATAACCATGGTTTATAAATTTTTAATAATTTATTTTTTATAAAATCTAATTGACCAATAACACACGTAAATTAACATATGTATATGTATATATATGTGTGTGTATATATATATTTTTTTAGTTTTTCTTTTTAGCTAAGAAATAAAAATTTAGAAAATATATATGTGTGTGTGTGAATTAGAATATATATATATATATATATAATATTTCATATTAAAGATAATGTTTTTTAAACACATGTCAACACCTAATCGATAAAATTGACACATATCGCAAGTGAGTTAGTAACTTTGAGAACCCAACAAAACCAAACTTGAACTTTATACAATAAGTTATATGCTCTGTTTTTGTGTGCTTAGAATCAAATGCTCTCTTTAAAATGCTCTGTTTTTAGTGTATTTTCAATCTTATTGTCTTAGATTTCATGATGGCTCAAGAATAAATTATTGAATGTTATACCCGCTCATGGAGAGAAGTTTTGAATATTGATACTGACATAAATTCTATCGAGACATAATCATCATTTTAAATCTTTGTAATTTTTTAATTATTCTAAAATATACGTGTACATAATTTACATCAAATTCAAATCGAATAACAAAATTAAATTTTTAAGAACAAATACTTGATCAAAGACTCATGCTTTAATTCTTCAAAATTTTTAATATGATTATATTATTGTGTAGATTCAGAAGTTTGGGCTATGAAGTAATTAGATTATTAGACCTATGAAAATATAGAAATGTTATCTTCCATATTCACGTTGGTATTTAAATGTTAACCGATGAACATACAAACGATGCTTTTGAGCGATCACCTGGTTTCAAATATTTTATAGATATCAAAACCTTATAAATAACTATAATTGTTTCACTCATAAACTTTCCATGTCATGCTATTGAATCTTAATCAATTGACGACGTATATATTACATAAAGAACGAAATAGTGTTAAATATAACGTCTCAAAATACTTAAATTTATTTTACATATTTGAAAATGAAAATATTATAAATAAACGAAACATTATAGCTAGTAATTAAGAGTAAAAGTTAATGTGTCCATACATACGTACGAATGAGTCACCTAATATTTGCTAATGAGTGGTCATACCTCCTTATGAAGTTAAGCTTTCCTAAATAAACAATTGTCCAGTTTTTATCAGGATTCAAGCCAGATAAATCATATTTATCCTTGGAGGCTCAAGGGTATTTCTAAAAAAACAACACATTTGAAAACTTAGAATTATTCCTGTTTTGAAGTCATTATCTATGTTCATCTTATCTTCATTTGTGTCAGAAACGGATAGTATTGACCCAATTTACTCGACGTCTTCGAAGAGGTAAAAAAAACATTGTACTCTATAATACAATCTAAATAATCGTCGTTACCCTCACGCACATTACGATTCTGATGGAAAACATTTGAGGTCGTGATAATTTGATAATACCCATGAGTGAAGCAAATTTGTACACCGTCTTTGCTCAATATACATCCATATGACATCAACACCATCGACAATATGAAAGAAGCGAATTTGTATACAAATTGATATGAAAGGCCATATGTCACAAAATAAATAAATATGATATAGACAAGAACATGTAGCTTAGTGGTTTGTGTTAATACCGTCACTGTGTCACCATTCTAGTTCAAACTCACATTTTACATATTATTGACAAAAAATGATATAAAATGGCACAACACTAAGGCATGCAACATTAACGATCAACGCCGTTATATGTGGCAACATCTTTTATCCACTCTCATACTTTAAAAATCACAGCCGATTTCATTGATGTTTCCCAATGCATGCCGTCTCCGATCGAGGACGAGCCACCTCTCTCTTTCCTTGCCCTCATCTCGCGGACTTTCGAATTTGATACGATGGCGCAAAACCATTATGCGCGTTTCAAGATTGTCTCAGGGTGAAGCAACCAAGAGGATGCGTTGCAATCTGACTTGAAGCATCAGAGGTAACTCAATGTAGAAAATGTGGAGAATCTTTTGTTCATTGCACAGCCGTGTCTTGTCATTCTCCACCATCGTCTCACATGATTGCTCATGCGTAGAGCACAACATTGCCTGGGCACGAGATATCAGTCAACGTTTGTATAGATCAAATCTACGATCATGATTTTGATTCCACAGTGGTGATGGCTCAGACATTGACAACACGAGATTCTCTGAGCAAAGAGTATAAGGAAACGACGCAGGGTAGATTATCGAAACAAAGAAAGACAACTAAATGATTGAATATATTATACATACTATTTATCGATTTTAAATAGAGGGAAAACGTGTAAAATGCTTCTACACCAAGTTTGGAGTTCGATTCTCAGAGAATATGTTTTGTTACAGATTAATGGATGTAAAACTAATCAGATTTTAGAATGCATGCTGCCAAAAAATAAAATAAAATTTAGAGACATAGTAATAGAAATTATTGATTCCTACAAGTTAGAGACTATCTGAAATTGGAAGATATGTTCTTATTCTTTAGGAGGAAACATACCTCTTTTTTTTGTCAACATCATAGATTATAGAGGTTTAACTATAACGATCCAATCTTGAATAAGAGTTATAGACTATAAGTCTATGACCTTCATTAAGTCATGAAGGTTATTGGCTATGAAGGATGATTTTACGTAAACATGCCAAAATGATTGTAGGTTTGGAAATTTGGCTAAATGTTGAAATCAAGTTAGTAAGTTAATCAGAGCAAGTTCGGTGAGGATACTGAGTGACCCATCAAAGCGAAATAGGTGAACAGTTTAGAATCAAACCAATAAAAGGAAGTAGTCTGATGCATGTGATGCAGAATCAAAGATGAGAAACGCAGAGAAGGAATCAACGACTAAGAATGAGTCATTAGTATTGTTAGACTTTTAATACACGTACGCTTGAGATTGAAACTCAATAATTGAGCAAGTTTATAAACTCGTTAAACTCAATGTAAAGATTCATTCAGGAAAATAATAAAAATCAATCTTCTTCTTTCTTCTAAAAAGCTTCGCTTCCTCTAATGGTGATTTCAATCACTCTGTGAGAAAGAACCCTCGTATCTTGGCTTTAAGCTTTTCTATTTCACGGGCTAAATCCGACGGGTAGGTTTCGTTTGTTTCTCGGAGCAACCGGAACATTTGCAGAGATTACAATCTCTGTAACAGTGGTATAGAGCTATCGTTCCTCGGCAATCATGGTGGAAGTGATGGAGACAAGATCGAAATCAATCAAAAACAGTTCGTCATCATCACAAGAGGAATCTTGGGTTTCGAAAGAATTTCTAAATCAAGAATTGCAAGGAATGAAGAACGATTTGTTGGATTCGATGAGGGCTTTGTTGACATCGCAACAACGAGGAGTATCACAATCTACGACGGCATAATCACAAAACCCAGGGGTACGTAACCATGAGATTACTCCTTTTTCTAGTATTGCAAGAATGGGAAAGATTGACTTTCCTAGATTTGATGGATCGAATTTGAAAGAGTGGATCTTTAAAGTGGAGCAGTTCTTTGAAATCGATACGAAGAGGAATTGAAGGTGAAACTTGTAGCAATTCATTTTGATGGGATGCTACATGGAATCAATCTCGCAAACACAAACGGGTAGGAATTTGGCAAGTATGGTATAGTTGACAATAGATTTGGTGAAGTCTTGGATGATCCTATTGCTAAGTTGAAGTAATTAAGGAGAGGTATTGTAGAATACCATGGAAAATTTGAGGTGATAAAGACGTGTAGATCTTTCGAAGAGTACCTTGTTAGTGCATATTTGGCGGGTTTGAGAACAGAAACTCAGATGCACGCATGTTCAGACCTAAGAGTATCATGGATTGTTTTGTTATGGGAAAACTATATGAACAAGCACACCCAGTTAAGTCACCGGTGGGTATAACAAAAATTCTCAGAACAACCACTAAGGGAAGGGGTTATTGCAGTACAAGAAAGATGCAGAAGTGAAAGTGGGGACTGCTATAACCAACATTAAGAACTCACAGGAAAGAAAATTTCTATCCAATGAGGAGCTTGCTAATAGAAAAGCAAAAGGTTTGTGTTTTTACTGTGATGAAAAAATTTCTACAGAATATTTTCTGAGTAAACACAAAAAGAATCAACTGCACATACATGTCATGTAAGTTTCTAAGCACCTGTTAACCACCTCTGTTTGCCCATCACTCTGTGGGTGATAAGCTGATGACATATTCAGAGAAACCCCCTATAATGTGAAAAGCTCTTTCCAAAAGTAGTCTATGGACAGCCTCCACCAATCCATTTGCCTTACCTACCGGGTGAAGCTAAGGTTGATGTAGTGGCAAGGAACTTACAAGACAGAGATAATATGATCTTGGTTCTGAAATTTCATCTCATGAGGGCACAAAATAGAATGGTTCAGATTGCTAATAAAAGAAGATCAGAGAGAAGTTTTCAGATTGGTGATTACGTTTATGTGAAGTTGCAACCTTACCGTCAACAATCAGTGGTTTTGAGAACTAATCAGAAACTTTCACCGAAGTATTATGGTCCTTACAAGGTTTTGGATAAGTTGGGGAAGTGGCTTACAAGTTGGAATTGCCTAGTTCATCTCAAATCCATCATGTGTTCCATGTTTCAAAATTAAAAGGCTTGGTGGGAACTGTGGTTGCATCCAATGAGCTTCCAACAATCATTCAAGATGTGATGATTAAAGAACTAGAACTCATTGTGGAAAGAAAGATGGTGAATAGACAAGGTAAAGCTGCTACAAAGGTTTTAGTTAAGTGGAAAAATGGAAGTTTGGAGGAAGCTTCTTGGGAGTATTTATATGATCTTCTAAAGTGATATCCAGACTTCAAACCTTGAGGTCAAGGTTTCTTGAAGGGGAAGGATTTGATGCAGTATGTGATGCAGAGTGATGCAGAATCAAAGATGAGAAACGCTGAGAAGGAAGACTTTTAATACACGCTGCGTTTGAGATTGAAACTCAATAATCGAAAGTTTATAAGCTCGTTAAACTCAATGTAAAGATTCATTCAGGAAAATAATAAAAATCAATCTTCTTCTTTCTTCTAAAAGCTTTGCTTCCTCTAATGGTGATTTCAATCACTCTGTGAGAAAGAATCTGACGGGTAGGTTTCGTTTGTTTCTCGGAGCAACCGGAACATTTGGAGATTACAATCTCCAACATACGCTCATGAGATTGGTTTAAGGATGTGTTGGAATCCAAATATCGAAATCTTACAAAGGAAATAATAGATTCTCAAAAATCGGGATCTAACCAATATATTGAGCTTCATATAAAGAAACTAAAATATGTTATACTATCTTTGTTCCTAAATAAATAATTTTTTTTTAGAGTTTTCACACGTATTAAAAAATAATAATTGTTTAGTTATATCTATACTTTTTTCTCTAATATTAACAATTTGCAATAGCTTTGAACCAATAATATTTGTATAAATTGAATTATTTTCGGTCAATGTTTTTTGAAATATACAATTCAATAATAAAAATATAGAAAAATGTAGAAAATCAAATTTTGTGAAACAAAAAAAATAGTAGAAAATCAAATATTTAGGAACAGAGGGAGTATCATTTAGATTGTGTATGTGTTTTTTGAAATCATAGGATATGGTATAGATTGTTGATATTTTTAATGATAAAAACAAATAAACATGAAATTCAAATTAATAAAAACAATGTCACAAACTTTAAATTTTTAAATTTTAATTTTCATAAAACAAACAATAAATATTTATTGTTATTTGGTTTTATTTAGCGTTTTATGCAAAAAAGAAAATTGTAAAGTTGCTATTTTTTGCAATTTTACGCTTTATTTCCAAAAAATACAAGTTAATTCTGCGAAATAAAAAATAATACGCAATATAACCCGTCTTTGTTATCATCAAATTTGTAAAATTTTGATAAATAAAATATCAAATTGAAGTCGTTATGATAAAGAATACAAATCTACCTTTTATAATTTTAAAATTTAATGTATATGACTTTGAAAATGTTTAGAAAATAAGTATATAAAGAGTTACGTAGATGGGCCGGTTTTTAAACGGGCCGAGGCGAATAAGGTTAGGCTAGTCCGTACTCCGTATCAACAATTAGGGCCCTATTCAAGACCATAACAACAACTTGAGATTAGAGAGAGTTCGCAAGATTCTAATCTCATTCCGAAATGTTGAGAAGAAAACCCACAAAAATCCAACTCAAAATCGAAGACCGTGAAGAGCTTGAACAATCCCGCAAATCTCAACCAACCACTACCACCACCACCACAACCGTCACAGCTTCATCTTCCTCCTCTCTCCTCCACCTTATAGACCCAAAACACAAAAACCCATCTTCCAAATCCGACAGAATAGGCCTCTCTTGAAACTCAATTCCTCCATGGAAGTCGAAGTTAAGCTCCGTCTCCTCACCGCCGCTGCTCATCTCCGTCTCACAACTCTCCTCACTCCTTTCCACCTCAAAACCCTCCACCAACGCAACATCTTCTTCGACACACCTAAAAACGATCTCTCTCTCCGCGCCGTCCTCCGTCGTTTCCTCCAAAACGCAGCCGTTTCTCCTGCCTCGTTGTATCGTCTCTTAAAGCGAAGCCAACTCTGGCTAATGGGATTAGTCGTGTGGAAGAAGACGAAGAGGAAATTGAGTATGGGATTGGTGAAGAATGTGTGGATTCACCGGCTAAGCTCTCAGCCGTTGGATCTAGGGTTTTGAAAAAGGTTAAAGAGGAATATGGTTTTAAAGACTTTTTAGATTTTGTTTGTTTAGGTGGGTTTGAGAATGTAAGGAATGTGTATGAGTGGAGAGGTGTGAAACTTGAGGTTGATGAGACTAAGTATGCTTTTGGGAACTGTTATGAGATTGAATGCGAAACAGAGGAACCAGAGCGTGTTAAGACAACGATTGAGGAGTTTCTTACAGTGAACAACATCGAGTTTTCGAATTCAGACATGACAAAGTTTGCTGTTTTCCGGTCAGGAAAGCTTCCTTGACAGGGTTAGTCTGTGGTTAGCTTGTTTGTTTGTGTTTTTGATTGAATTCACTAGTAAACTTATAAGTACATGATCTTTTGAAATCAAGCTGGGTTTTTGAAGAAATGGTTTCGATTAGATTGTAGTAGAGAATGGTTAGCTTGTTTGTTCGATGTTTCGATTGAATTCATAAGTAAACGTATAGATTGCTATCTTTTGAAGTCGAGTTGGGTTTTTGAAGATAAGATTTCCATTAGATTATAGTATAGAATGTTCCTTTATAGATGGGTCTAAAACATATTAGTATGATATCTTGTTAGTTTGTTTGCTGGTCTTAAGGACAAAAGTTTTCAACTTGATTCGAGACTTGGTGTGAATATACTATTCTGATTCCTTGATATAGGTCTGAGACACCTGAACTGGTTTAACTCTTCTATCAATATGTATTCTGTGGATTGCTTTGTGGAATCTTGATATGGATGCTTTAAAGAGCCTCATACAATTTTGGTTAATCTTGTTTGGTTCCATAGATCTAATTTACTGTGTTGTGTATTAAATAGGTGGGAGAAACGGTGGCTCTAAGTAGAAGAATGGTTTCTTGGTTCACGGATTTTGGTCATCAGCATTGATCAAGTTATATTGATTGCTAAAAAATGTTACTGTTGAACTAAATGATCTCAGTTTGTACTATTTCTTAAGGCCTCGTCAATCTCTCTGACTCTTAAGGATTGGTTTATGAGCCTTAGTATTATTTTGGAATTGGTAATTTTATGTCCACCAAAGATTTTACATCTATCGGACTACAAACATTAACTCTTAACCTTTAAACAATAATGAAGACAAAATGATGGGTTTAGATAGGATTTGTTAAACAACTGAGATAAAATTCAAGAAGGGATGAGGTAAAAATGGCCCTTCATTTGAAAGGAGAGGAGTTGGTTACTGATGGTCTGAACAGCGTCAAGTCGAGAAGTTGCTGAGATATGATCGGTGGTGAAGATTTCCATGTTCCGTAAACTCTAAATTGTGTAAAGGGTAGTTTAGAGCAAGAGTCTTAGTAGAACCGTTACCTTTGTATTGTGGCATTGGAGAAAGACCAAGATGCAATGGCTTGACTATTCATTGGAGGAGAATGACCATAGCTAATCTCGTGGGAGAATTTGCTTTCGAACAACATATGTGATTGATATTTAACTCTTGAATCACAAAGCGGACATGCCAAGAGTGTCCATGCCTCATCTTACTAATCTGTTTCATGTGGGATGGCGATATTGGATGCCAAGCCAAATAATAAGAAGCGAGGCATACGTTCCTGAACTTGAGAATTCTAATGGTTTTCTAAGTTTTATTACATTTGAATTGTAATGGAATAGTAACACCGTTTACCGATTTGATGGTATTGGGCGGATTTGAATTGTTCGTATAGAAAATTCAAAATTTAATTAAATCTATGTAGTTATAGACACGACTCAAAGTTCTATATATGAATACGCCAAAACAATTAAGTTTGTGGGGGAATCAACCGTTTTCTCAGCCATGAAGGGAGTACAAAAATAATTTGTTCGAGATAAGAATCCGGAGACCAAAAATATACCCAAAAGTCTTTTAATTAAAACTCAAAAGAACAACGTAACGAAACCCTATTATCTTCTTTTCAACCTAACTTGATAGTAACCTCCAAATCACTCTCTAGCTTCGATAGATCTAATCCTTATTTATAATGAAACGTAAAAGTTTTTCCTTTCTCTGGCAACAATAAAACGTTGAAGTTAAACCCTATGGAAAGAGAAATCCGAAATAATTTCCTAAATTGTTAAATAGAAACAATACGTATCATAATAGTTTGATAACGGAAAAAACTAAATTGGATAAAGTTTCCGTTAAACGCTAAAAAGCTAGTTATAGTAGATTAATAAGTATTGTTTTTTTCTAGTTATATTTTTACCATGATAGTTGTATAGAGGAATCATTTGATCAAAAACGTGAAAATTTGATGAATATTTTGATCAAATGATATAATCCTTACTTATAATAAAACATAAAAGTTTTTCCTTTTTCTAGCAGCAATAAAACGTTGAAGTTAAACCCTATGGAAAAAGAAATCTGAAATAATTTCCTAATTTGTTAAATAGAAAAAATACGTAGGAACTGGATAAAGTTTTCGTTAAATGCTAAAAAGCTAGTAGATTAATCAATATTGTTTTTTTTTTTTGTTATATTTTTAACATGATAGTTGTATACCGGAATCATTTTATCAAAAACATAAAAATTTGATGAATATTTTGAATGGTCAAAAATATAAGAATTATATTTTCAAAACATGACCAAAATGGTACACCATTCATCACCTTAATCCAATGGTTTATTGATCACTTTTCCAGTTTTCTATCACATGAGAGTTTGCACCATACAAATTGACGGTGACTTTATGAGGATATCTATTCAAACATTTAAAAGCTCACTAAACTTCTGTAACTATCATTTAACTAACATTTACGGTATCCTCAGTGTTACGACTAGACTGCTGCAACAATGGCAAGAGAAACAGCAATAGCAAACTAGAAACTGCCAAGCACTGTGGGCATTCATGCCTCTAACCGTAGGCAGATGCGAAAACAAGAAAAGAAGAAGAGACCAAACATTCTAAACACAGAAGAAAACTAAGATCCACATCGAGAAATCACACATGACAATAAATAGTAACAACAGAGAAGATGAAATTCAATAAGAGGACCATAAGTTTCCCTACACTACTTAAACCAACACCGAGCATCCTCTTCAAGTCTTAACCATCCAAAGCACAAACACTCATTAACTCATGGTTCATTTTCGCTTCTTAGAGGCGGCTGGCTAACATCGTCATCATCTTCCTCATCATCGTCTTCTTCCTCATCCTCGTTGTCCTCATCTCCATCGTCATCATTATCACCCTCCTCATCATCGTCGTCATCATCATCATCGCTTCCTTCTCCACCATTGGCCACTGGATCATCCTCTGGATCACCTTCTTCCCCTTCATCCCCTGAGAAATCTTCATCATTAGCATCATCATCATCGTCGTCATCCTCATCAGCGTCTTCATCATCATCATCGTCATCATCGTCACTGTCACTGGCATCTTTGGTTTCCTCAACACGGCTTCCTCTTTTGTAACCCTCCTTCGGAGACAACCTAGAGAAAGATAAATATAGATTGGTCCATTTAGATACAACTCTTGCTCCTTGACAATTAAAATCGGAGGACAAGGAAATGTGTGCCCGTCATACTCACCTCTGGTCAACAGTAATCAACCCTATCAGCAATGATTCTGCCTGCGACGATCGCACAATAATGCTTGTTAAAATAGGAAGACAGAACTAAACAGCAGAATGTGATAAAAATGTGGTGCATTAATGCAAGATTCGTCAAAAGGAATTAAAAAGCGAAAAAAACAAGCTAAAAAGGATCATGCCCGAAAAAGGAAAGCAAATAACAACAACCAACACCAAAAAAAAACCTAACATTTTCATTGCTGCAGTCATTGTGTATGGATCTAAACTGGCAAAGAGGAACTATATTTGTGTTTTGCTCTATAACCCAACTCCAAGAACACATCCTCATTACAAAGAAAAGACGAGCAGTGCGCAATGAATTAACAACAATTGGCAAAACCCACAAATTAAAAGTGACCAATTAACAAAAAGAGTGGCACAGGACATTGTTTCTAAGCTACATTCAACTTCATAGTCCAAAGACCCATCTAGAACCATTTACACAGAAGACTATACTCATATGGATAAAAACTGCTTGTCCAAAACATACACATAGCTAAATTAAAACCAAACCAATATCAACACAAAATCTAGACCCTAAAACAGAAATCTGAATATGCCAATACGAAGCAATTTCTCGCAACGGATAAAAACAAATCTATAAACCTTGGATTAAGACATTTCCAACAGAACAGAAGCACACAACAGATAAGAAAAATCCCTAATGTTCTTTGCAAATCAATACATTACAAGAACCACAAATACAATCCTAACAGAGAAACAAGAAGCAAACGAGGCAAATCTACAAGGAGACAGATAAAAAAATAAAATAAAAAACTTCTTTACCACAAGAAGCAGACAAGCCAGATTCTTTCCGACGAGGATGAGAAGCGACTCAGTGACAGAGCAAGCAAATTTCTGTTGTCTCTGCGTCTCCAGTGACCCAACAGCAACCACTTCCATATCTACTCAAAATTGAACACAAAAACACTCCTGTAAGAGATGAGAAGACAGAAAGTGTTAAAACTTTAACAAAAATTATCTACAGGAGACCAAAAGAGACAGGGAGAGAGACAGGGAGAATAAGAGGAGAACCTGAAGAGCTTATGTGTCTAGATCCGGTCAAGGTAAAACCCTAGATTTTGGTACGACTAGGGTTTTTTTTGTCTTTGAGGTAAGATTGATTTATAGACAGATTAATTGCTATGTCGACTCATGATACAAGATTTTTGATTGGTGAATCTAGATTTTTATCCTGATTATTTAAGGGAATAGAAAATTAAAATATAGTTTTGATATTTTCGTCCGAGATTAAATTTTATCTAAAAAATAATTAATTTATATAAATATATATAATATTACTGTGATTAATACAAAATCTTTTATTATTGTAAAAGTGTATGTTCACATATTAAATTCAAAACCAAAATTATTGTAAATAAGAATAAAAAATTAAATATGTAGTTTATTATTTATTGTTTTTATTATTATCATCATTTATAAATGTTTTATTTCTTTATTTTTAATTAATGAAAAAAAATTAAGCGAAGTGAAGTTCTGATGGTTGCCTCTGAAAACTTCATGAGTTCGTTCGGGGTTGGCTTGCGTCTATGGTGTTAAGGGAGTATTAAAGCCACTAATATATAGTTGAACAAAAAAAAAATTTAAATCAAAATTTTAGTGTTATTCACTATCGAGAGTTTAAGCTGTTGGAAAATAATATAAATAAATCTAAAGAAAAACTTAAATTGAAATTTGGTATAGTAGTGTTTTACTCACTTCTGAAAACTGTCGAGTTGCGATGGAAATTTGCGATGGTAGGGCAGTCGCGAGTGCGGCAACATGAATAGTCGCGATGACATTCGACGAAAATAAATCTGCATGAAATCTGCGATGATCAGGTTAGTCCTGATTCCATAGCAAATTTGCGATGAGATTGATATATATTAGTAGCTAATTTGCGGCGCATTTGCGAGGTTTGTCGAGTTGATAAAAGTAGGTAGAATGCGTTTTAAATGACAAGTACTGCATTTGAGAAACCTTTCAAAATTCGAAATATGTCGCAACTAGCGTAATTGTTATGCAATCTCATGAAATATGTTTTCGTAGCAATTCCATCGGAGTTTTCCATAACGATTCTCATGAAATTTTTCATCTCATAAATAGGCAGTTTTGTGAGTTTAGTGATTGACAACTATATATTTGAGAGAAAAACAAAAATACAGAATCGAGTGTTTAGTAAAAATGGCGTCTGAGCATGAGTATATGCATGAGTGGATATATAATCGAAAAGATCGAGAGAGGAAATGAGGAGTATCGTGTGGGTTCTGGCATTCATCCAGGGCCTAGATCCATTTGCGAGCGTGAGCGGTAACATGTTATCTTGTAGAGCGTGCGAGAACACTCATATTTGAAAATTGATATTGTGAAGGCAGTATAATAGAGGATTTATCTTAGAGCTATTATGTTTGGTTTTTCACATGGAGAAATTTTAGTCTTGAGTGCGAGGAAGTAGTAGTAGGGGTGATGGTGTTGATCGACAGTTATAATGTTAATTATAACTTCTGCTATGTTTGAAAATTATGAAGAGTATCAGCAAGAAAATAGTATCATGATATAGGTTACAGGATGCATTTCATGAATCATTCCTGCATTTGTTGATGATCTTGAGGAAGAACAACGTTGAAGCCTTGCGGTTTTATGATATGTTAGACTACTGAATCAACTTTATCTATGAGGGGTGTAGAGGGTTATCTAGCATCCGCATCTCAGGATAATGACAATTAAAAGTGATAATAGCTAGCGAGAATTTGATGGATGAATGGGCTTAATTATTTAAAGAGTATTTGCGAAGAAGATAATCTTTCAGTTCTGAAATAGAAATTAGTTGGAGTTACCATCAGAAATGATTGCATTGTTGATAATTGTATGATTTTTTGGAAAGCGATGATAAGCTGAAGGAATGTCGATTTTGTGGGAAGCCGAGATATCAACCATACTAGAAGGACCCTGTCCCGTACACGTATGTAGTGTGGCAATCAGATAGATTGAAGCAGGTTATACCAATCAGAAAGGACATTGGCGGCAATGAAATAGTACAACATCTGACAGAGGATGGAGGTTAGGCGTCGTCGGATGCAAAGGCGTGGAAACACTTTCAGGGCACATTGACTTTGCTACGAGTGTAGGAATGTCTATCTTGGCTTATGCGATGGTTTTAGTCCATTTGGTTTGTGGGAGACAATATTCTCTATGGCTTGTCATATTGATGCCATCAATCTTCCCTAGAAATGTGCATGTAAAGAGAATTCTTGTTTATGAGTATTACAGTGTCGGGTCAAGCATCAGCGATCTCTTGATGTATTTCTACGACCTTTGATTCCGCGAGTTGAAATAGTTGTGGTATACAGGTGTCGGACTTTCGATTATTCTGCAACAGCGAAATTTCAAAATGCGGGCAGTGTTATTGTGGACCATTAGTGACTTTCGTCTGGAATGTATGGACCACACATGGAAGGTTATCTTGTCCATGTGCATGGATCGATCGGATGCTTTTCAAGCTAAAGCATGGAAGAAACCATGCTGGTCCTTTCTTGCATCATTCTTACCGAAAGAACAAAAACTGAAGAACAAAGTTGTGCGTGTTCCCCCGGTATATGTAGGAAACAATTTGTTAGAAATTGATTATTATGTGCTTGAGGAAACATGTATACGTGAGGGGCTTCGGCAAACATGCTGACAGGAATTGTCATAATGGCACAAAGTATCTTCAGGGAGCTTCCATATTGGAAAGATCACTTGCGACAATCTTGATGTGATGCACATCGAAATTTTTTGATAACGTCATGAATACGATTTTTGAATGAATGGGGAATGGGCAAGAGTAAAGACAATTTCAAATCAAGGTTGGACTTGGCGAAATATGCGGAAGCGAGTTGCATATTAGGGATGGAAAATTTATTCATATCTTTTCGCTCAGGAATGCAAAACAAGCGTTGTTTGGGTTTGTAGTAAAATTTTAGATGGGTATGTGTCCAAATTCTCAAGATGTATAGGGCAAGAAAAAATTGCTGGTATGAAAGCCACGGTGTCATGTATTCATGCATTTACCGTTTGTCATGGCGATTGCAGGTAAAATAGTAGTGAAGTTTTAATTAGTCTTGTCCCATTAATTAATTATATATGTCTTTATCTAATAAACCATACATCAATTTTCAGGCATTGGAGCATTTTTCAGAGATCATGCACACGAACACTTACGGAGGAGGCGCATAATGCATTACAATCAAATTCCAGTGTTGTGCTTAGAAATAATATTTCCACCATCGTTTTTGACGTGATGGAACATCTTCCGATCCACCTACCACATGAAGCAGCGCCAGGTCCCATGGTAGTTTGAGCGATTTGTGGATCTAAAGAAAGGCAAAAAATCTTGCAAAGTGGAATGATCGATCATTCAGGAAGTTTGACAACCTCACACTATACTTCACTTGCTTACGTCCAGAACAAAAAAAACCCCGTCTTAGGCGATATGGCGATGGAGGTTGCACACATATAACATTGAAGTCCAGATATCTTCGCCCAAATAGGGAGACTTGGTGGGAAGTTGAAAGAAGTTTGGTGGGAGACCACAAATATTCTCGTGCGGCTCACAATTATATATTGCAAAATTGTGGAGGAGTACAGGTTTGAGAGTGCAGTTTCATTTATTTCATATTTTCTATAAATCTAACAAAGAGATATGTTTTTTATTAAAAAAAAATTTCTATTGTGAATTCAAAAAAATTGAAAAAGAATGCAGAAGTATAAAGAACGTGATTTTTTTTTGGATGGTTAAAATACTATGTAAGTTTTGAACTATAAATATATATTTTAATTTCTTTCAAAATTAAATAACATAATTTCTTAAATATCATAGAGGTAATGAATGGATGTGCAAACCAGCCGCCTCTCTGGTTACGAGATTGTTCAATTGCGAAGATCACTTCTTGGCCCAATACTTCACAGTTACACTTTTCACACGTATGAGCATGGCTCCAAGAGGTCAACCGCATTATGGAATTCACGTGCTGGATGAAATGACTTCTACGGTATTTTGCGAAGTATGGAAGTATCATATCCAGGAATTATCGGGTTGAAATGCGTTTTTTCAAATGTCAATTGTGATCCAACGGTCAGTCAAGGCGCCTGAAACTCGTTAGGGATGTCAATGCCAGCAAAAATTTTCCAAATTTAAACCGTTCATCCCATGTCAAGCAACAAGTGTGTTTCATTCCATATCCTCGGATAAAGAAAGCGAGAGGTGGTTATCGTGATAAAAGTGAATCAGAGGGTCGAATAGTCGGAGAAGTTGATGATGTGGCTTTGCAACAAGAAAGATCAGCAGTCTCCGTAGCAATCGAATCAACAGAAGATATCTTACATATTGATCCAAAAACAGAGAAGAGATGATCATGGATGAGATGCCGATTTTAAAATTTTATTTATTTCAAAGTCTTTATTGTTATATTTTTATCAACATAACACTTCTTTTTTTTAGCAAGCTTATCACGGTGCAAATTGCATGTGTGACCGTGGGATGGAAGAGCAAGTGGAAAAGAGAGGCGACAATGCGATGCCTAAGTGGTTGGATCCTAAGGTCTGGAAAGGCCTCGTGGCGTATTGGTTGGATCCGGCGGTGAGTAAGAGCGGTAATGCTCGAGTGGCGCTACAATCGATGGAGGCAGCGCGTCGTTACGGACAGCTTTTCGTTTAAAGTCCGAGCGAAAGATAGCAAGTTTTTTAAAAGTTATTTAATTTTTAATTAAATATGATAGTAATTATTTATATATTTAGGCTGAGAACCGTGGAGGCGATGCGATTTTGCTAGCGGTTTTTGAAGAGCAAGAGGCAGGATGGATCGTTTGTCGAAAAAATCGGAGAAGATCTGATAATCGTTCCAGGATGCAGGAGCTGACTCAGAATTCTGATGGTGATGATCCCGAGGCACTATGCCTCGGCCATGAAGAACAAAATTTATCTTGAGGTATGTCTTTAAAATTGTTGTAAATGTTTTTAATTATGTTTATAATAAATTACAATCAAATTTTCTTTTTCAGGTCTCTCTCGTAAGAAAGGAGAGAATTTAAGGTGTCGGTTCCCTGCTATCGAAGATTGACTCTTGTACTTCTTCAGCTTATTCATCTCAATCCCGACAAGATTCGGAAGCTCTTGAGTATCATTCGTCTCGAGGTATTATTGCAAGTCGAGTCAGCAAATATCTAAATATGATAAGCTTTTTAGCTATTTGGACACAAAGGATCCGGAATTGGCAAAGCTCGTTCGGGAAGAGTTAGGAGATGACGGTTAGCGGAGCGGAACCGAACCGGACCATCAAAGCTTTTAGTTATTTTTTTTATTAAAACAAATATTGTAGTTTATTTTCTTTGGAATATTAAGAATTTTAATTTTATTTGGATTTTATTATTTATTTTATTTTTAAATAAAAATGATTTTAAATTTAATTATTTTAAATAATTCATCAAATCCAAATTTGCGGCATGCGACAACAGGAAAGAAATCCCTTGCAAATTTTGCGAGGATTTGCGATGTATGATTCCGAAAAAATCAAGGATTTTCCACCAAATAACGTCGTTGATTTCGCAACCACCTCGCAAATTTTGTTACAATTTTGCGACAATCATATGCGAGTGAAATTATTACGTTATCCGTCGCTTAATTGCGGCGCATTTTGAGTGTTTTTGCGACGGATTAACTATTGTTTATGTCCGTTGCTATTTGCGACATTGCGGCGATTTTAGATTTGCGACCAGCGAATAGCGACGAATAGGTATGCGTGCAAATGCGATAGCTATACCGATTTGCGATGAATATTTCCATCAAATCCTTTGTTTTTCTTGGTGATTTTATGGGAATAATAAATTAAAATACAAATAGGTATTAACATGTTATACACATATTAAACTTTATAAAATTATATTAAAAACTTAAATAATTTATAAAAATGATGTCGTTCAATACAAAATTTTATTAGTGTTTTTTTGTAATTGAATTCCATATACAGTGAATGATTACTTTGAGGGTGGATAGCTAAAAACAATATATTTTTAAACTTTATTATTAAGCTTAATATTTTGAATATTACTCAAATGACCTAATTCGATTTTAATGGCAATTTTGCCCTCAATTACGTTTGGTGGCGTAATTACGAAAATGCCATTAATGAATTTCTGCGTCGGCCAGGCGAAACTTAAGTCTACCAGCGCTATGACGGTAGACTTAAAGCTCGGGCGATAAAAGTCACAGAGAATGACGGTAGACTTTAGTTTTTATGAAGTGGTAGAACTTGGTAAATCTACCAGCTTTGACGGTAGACTTTAATTGAGCAGAGCGGTGGGGTTTACGCTGATAAGTCTAGTTATGGTAAGAGATTTGATAGAAATCTACCAATGTTGCGGTAGAGTTTGCTTAGATCATGTTACCGGTAGATATTAATTTTTATGTTACGGTAGACTTATGTGTTGTTTAACAGATTTTAAACCAGCTGACTTGGATTTTTTTGGTAGACTTTAGGTTTTTGGTAGATTTAAGTGACTTCGACGGTAGATTTTGTAACCCGTGGTAGATTTATCTCGTTATTGATAATTTTATGGTCGGTTAGTTATGGTAGACTTTATCCTCGCGACGGTAGATTTATTTTGTTTGTAGACTTTGTTCACATGGGGAAGACTTAATTTGGTAGATTTTCGAATTTTGGTAGACTTTATATTCCCGATGCGTAGATTTTAATTTATATTACGGTAGACTTGTATACCTCTCCATGGTGGTAGACTTTGTTACCTCCCATGTTGGTAAACTTTTATACCTCTCATGGTAGTAGACTTTTTTACATCTCATGGTGCTAGATTTTAATGTTAATGGTGGTAGACTTTATACCTCCTATGAGATCGCGCTTTGATGAGAATCGAAACCAGGTTCATTCCATCTTTCTAAATCTTATCATATGTCGAAATTTGTCAAGATATTACTTACTTATTACTGAAAAATGCTCATAAAACTTCAATCTCATACGAAATGGAATTTGGCTTGAACATGGCAGGTTTGGGGGCCAAAGCAAGGTCCATACGAGTTCATGCCAGTGACATCCTTGAGCGTCAATGAAAACTTGTCTGCTTTGAACATCCTTTATCAATCGCCAATCGATAAACCAATTCAAGAATCCCTCATCTTGCAAGACTAGCCATTTTACCTCTTTACGATTGTAAAATTCCTCTGTATCACACTTACCCTTGTTATTTATTTTGGCAAATTTCAATACAGTTTTGGTACATAAAAAGCTGAATACTTTACTTCAGTATAGTGGTCACAAATAGAAGATGAATGTTAATACAAAACAAAAAATATGATTTTAGAAGCAAAAATGTAGTCTTGATGATGCGACTCATGTGTTGTCGATATAGAATTAAAGAGCCGCGAGCTTAATTGCTATAGGCAAAGCCTTCCTGCATGATTATCATAACATGTATGTATCAAAACCGGAGTGAAGATGTGAAATTGATGACAAAGGAGGATTATTTTACCCAGCCTTCGCCTCTTTGGAGCTCAGTTCGTCATCAAATTGCAGACACATTACATATAACATCAACTCTAAACTTTCTTGTCTTGATAAACTCTTTGACACTTGAAATAACATTTTCAGTGCCTTGATCAACAACATGATCCACTGATCGTATCCGCCATTTCCAAAGAAAACCATTACGAAGAAAGAACCAGAGAGGTGAAGAAACCACCGTTAAGTCGAGACGGAGGAACAAACTCTCCAGCCATGACCTGTAAAGTCTACCAACAGACCTGTAAAGTCTACCATAACATACATAAAAGTCTACCATAACATACCGTAAAAGTCTACCATAACATACAAAGTCTACCAAAAGTTGGGCTGAGTGAATGGAGTCATTTTCTTCTTTAGTCTCACTTTTTTCCTGAAGAGCATCATTTAGTGAGCTTTGCCTATTAGAGAGCATCCTGTAATAAACAAATGTTCATGTTCATGTTCATGTTCAAGTCAAAATTTTGTCTTGTCAGAGGATATTTAAATCCAAGAAAAGATGTAAATTTATTACCTTTTCACGCGTTTAACATTGGTAGGGCTCATATTTGTTTCACCATCAGCTTCATCACCAGAGATCATCATTGGTGTAACTGAAAAATGAGAAAACCATACAGATTGGTCCATTAGCACACGACCTGAATTTGAGATTTGTTAATACGCATTTACAAGAATCTTGAAAACAAACACAACAACTTTCAAAAACATTTTAAAAGGCTCACCATAGCGTACATGAATCAACACACGTGTTGCTAAAAATACATACAAGCACAAGTATATGTTCCACCATTGTCATATCTACCAGAAGTATCCGAAAACAAGCTTAGTTCTCATTTTCGGAAAAACCTATCAAAAGTAAATCTAATAACATACGATAAAGTCTACCATAACATACAGGTAAAGTCTACCATATCATACGGTAAAGTCTACCATAACATACGGTAAAGTCTACCATAACATACGGTAAAGTCTACCATAGCATACATGTAAAGTCTACCATAACACTATAATGCAGGTATCGGCTGGAAATCGAGCGATAACACCATATAAGCGAAAGGGAGCTTAGAGCAAAGATTTTTTCACTGAATCTGAAAGTAACAAGCCATGAATCGAAAACAAAATCGAGAGAAAATCAAGTCGATAACTAAGAATTACCAACTCAAAGCTCGTGGGTTGAAGTGCGAGAGCCGAACTCCGATTCGGTGTAGAATAAGTGAGCACAGTGAGAAAGATGATCACTGCAAAATTACCTGATATAAGATAAAACGAGATAGATTAAGCGAAATTTCAAAATTTACAACACGAATCTAGAGGATTGGGTTTAAAGCAAACTCGGTAGAACGATGTAGTTGAGGATTTGACTAGTAGAGAATCGTGGGTGATACGAACTCGATCGGTGAAATCGTGGCTGTGGCCATGAGAAACTATCGGAACATTCGAATGAGAAGACGGAAACACCACACGCCTTCATCTCGCATTAGTGCTCTTTACGCGCAGAGAGATTCTTGTAGCTGAACCGTGAGGCGAGGCCAGCCATAGCTGTGACGAAGGAGAGAAACGATCTGGGAAGAGATATGGTGAGGTTAGGGTTTTGAGAAGATGGATTTGCCATCGGTGGATTAAGAAGAAGAAAAAAAAAAGGCTATGGCATTTCGTAATAAAAAATCAGGATTGGTTTTTATGTCTTTTTAACAATCCTTTAGAAAGATAGGTTGGTCTAGTAATATCAGATATAATGAAGGTTGTTTTATGCAATTGTCTCTTACTTTGAGGTAACCGTCATTTTTCTCAAAACATTACATTTCTTCACCGTTGCGCTGTCTTAGATATATCCATTTGTCATTTACTCCATTTTTCTTCTTTAAAATCCTAAATTTTTCCAGACATAATTGCTTCAAATTTCCAACCCATATCAATATCTTTCGTTTATTCCTTTTGAATTTCGATGAAAAGGAAACACTTGCTTGCCAAGAAGAAGATTTGGGAAAATTGTTTGTCTCAATGGATTTTCCCTTCAAAAGAAGAAATTCTTTTTGTTGGCAATATATATACTTATCTATAGATTTTTGCGAGAAAGTTTCAGTAGCTTATATCTATCGGTCACAATTTTTAGTTGTTAATGGCTTTGTTGTGGAAGCAATTAGTGGGAGATCTAGAAAATTAATTTATATGGGGCACAAATAATATATAATTAATACTAATAAATTTATATAGTAATAAATATTTAATAAATAGAAATTTTCACTTTTAATATATTTTAAAATATGAAATCCAAAAAGACACCACATTTTTTAAAAATGCTATTTATTATGGTTTTTAAATATACTTAATTACATATTAGATATATTTAAAATATATATTTAAATTTATTAATTACAAAAATGGTCAGTTACGAATCACAATAAACATGTAATTTATATGTAAAAATTATTATTTGAATTCACATATCTAAATATATCACACAAAATTTAAACTCTAAAATATGAAATAAACTACGAAAGAGATAATAAATGTTTACTAAGTTAGTAATTTTACTAACATTTTTTAAATTCAAACGTAATCTTTACTGGTGAAAATGATGATTTAAAATTTGTCAAAAGTTAAAATAGAATTAGAAAGAAAAAAAATTGAATGAAAACATAGTTTTATTTAAGAAAATAATAAAATGGAATAAGGAAAATGCACTCAATCATAGTGAAGAATAGAAATATATAGGAAAGAACTAAAAAAGGATATAAGACGTGGCAACCAAAACAAAAAAAAAAATACAAAAAAAGAATAAAGCGAAAACAAAAAATAAGGCTACAAAGTTGGGCATCGAACTTGACACTAGTAATATCACATGGGGCACTCTGTTACCAAATAAGCTAAAACATTCTAAATGACAACGGTCAGTTTGATAATTATTTTAACTTAATATGGGCACGTGTCCTACCCGATGCCACTGTAGATCCGCCCCTGGAAGCAACAACAACCATGTTGGATGGGACGTTTTGGAAACAAAGATGAAGCAAAGGCATTTGGCATAACTAACATGGTTGTGCTCGTACCGTCGTACCGATGAACATTGCATTTTTGGCAGATTTTGTGATTAACTTTGATAGATAATTATGATAGATAATAAAAAGGGAGAATGAATATGGTATCCCATACACATACTGTTTTTATAAAATCTGTCATTTTTAATCCTCAATTGAAAGACTACAACTATAGAAAGAGAATGACATTGTTTGATTTTAAAGATCTTCTAACAAAGGAATTGAAAAAATCGGTCATATCTTTGTGGTATGTGTGAAGAAACTTGTGATCACTTATTCTTCTCCTGCCAATACACGACAACACTATGGGATGTGCTTGCAAGGAAGCTGATGGGAAACTATTTCTTTACGAACTGGGGGACATTTACGGCTAATTTCAGTTCTATATCGTTCTTTATTCATCGATTTCTCCTTCTATATGCTTTCACCTCAGCGGTTTATCATATTTGGGGAGAAAGAAACGCAAGAAGATTCTTTTTAACTATCGAAAAGGAAGTACATAACAGGTTATCAATAATCCCAGCAACGGATCATCGCTACAAGGACTGCTTTTCCACATGGCTTACCAATCTCGGCTCCATTCATAATTTTCAAATATGAATACATTTTTTAAATTATGAAGATCATCACAAATTGCTGGTATTCATAACTACAATTTTTCCATATGAAGGAAAGAAGAAGCTCAATAAATGAATGAAAACAATGGTCGAACCTCGCATTTTTAAACACGTTGATTTACGTAATGCTAACAACTAAACTATCAAGCTAAATTACGTGAATCAAAATGAGATTGATTTTTTAAGAACAAAAATAGCGGATTACATAATCCATTAGCGAGCCAGGCTTAACTAAGAAAAGAAACGTGTAATTTAACTTTTTGTTTTAGGGAAATTCATAAAAAAATGCCATAATGTGCGTCCTTCTTTTGGCAAATGCCACTTTCTAAAATTCTTTTGAGAAATGCCACTAAATGATGATATTACTGTAACATCCGTATCTCAAGTTGTTCCTTGCTGAACAAATTATTGGTACTCGTGGTATATGTTGGTACCGTGTTTTATTGGTTCCTGAGAGAAGTAGAAACAACATTGAGCTCAATTGTTTAACCTACGGAGTTGAAATTGGTTCGATTAATCGGAAGATTAATCGTTTCGGAACCAATTCGGGCTAATTTGGTTCAGAATAGTGTTTTTACATAATGAATAGTGTTTTGACAGAAATGAGATGTAATGTGATGTGGATAATATCGAGCTAGGTTGATAGCCAAAAGGGCGGTGATTGAATTAAATCGATCAATAGATTGATTGTTGTTAAGTAATTCCGAGCGGTTCGGTAATTCCGGGGTTTCGGCGAGAAAGAAAGAAATATTGTGAGATGGGAGATGTCTTAAATATTTCGGGAAATTTGACGGAATTACTAAACCGAGGAAAGTAATTAATCAGGATTGAGTGTTGTGGTTAGTGAATTTGGTTTGGTTTAGTTTTATTAAACCAACAAATACATATATACACACATATATGTATTCTCTCCCTCATTCTTGAACCTTCTACACTCCTCTCTCATTTGGACTGCAAAATATCTAAGTCTAGAGAGAGAGAGAGAGAGGAGAAGCAAGATAAGAAGGAGAGAAAGAAGGAGAAAGAGGGAGAAGAAGGAGAAGGAGAAGAGAAAGAAAAAGAGTTGAGAAGAACAGATTTTGGAGCAACTTGTGAGCTTCGATCGGGGTAGCAAACGGGAACGGATTGAGCTGAAATTGTTTGGGTACGTTCTTCAATCTCTTGACTAGACATCTACCAAATTTCGTGGGATTATGTTGAGTGGTTTGAGAGATATGATTTTTCTCCCAAAACCGCTCAAACAGTGCTATTCGCGACGGGTTGAGTTTGAGAGAGTGATTGAGCACTCAAATCTTGTTTGTTTGGGCTGAAAATGGGTAGATATATTCTTGAGAGTCTTATCTTGGAATTGACCAGAGGGATTGAGGTTTTGATGGTTAGATTAAGAGTCACAGTTGTTTTAGTGAGACTCTGGTTTTGGAGAAAAGATTTCAAAAACAGGGTTTGAGCAATTGAGCTTAAGACTCGTATGGTAAGTATATTGAGGGTGTTATTGAGGACGTTTGGTGCGTTAATTACAGACTTCATAGTGGGTGTTGGTGTTGAGTCGAGTGTGCCAAGAAGAGTCAAGCTTAAAGCTTGAAATTGACGGAAAACATCGAAAACGTTATTGTTTCCAAAGAAGATATCGATGTGAGTGCGTAACCGTCGGTCTAACTATGTGATTCTTGAATTTTCATGATTGATGTGTGCTTAGGGACTAGACAATATGGGTGTGACTTGTGGTTTGGCCATATTGTGTGATGTGTATGTGATTGAGCTCTTTCACGGTATGTGTTTGGTTGTTCGTAAGTGCATTTCATTCTTGTTAAATTCTTGAATCATATGCGTGTACGGCCGTGGGGACGGGATGACCGCCTCACTAAGCATTATCAATACTTACGCGCCTCTTTTGGTGCAGGTAAAGAGAGGTCATAGGTTGTGGAGCTCGTGGAACCGAAGGCCTGAGGTGGAGGATGATTTGGGAGTGCATGGGTTTTCTTTTGTGTATCCTTTGTTGTATGTAGATATTGTGCCTTGGTGGATGTTGTTTTGTCATGTGGTAGTACTTGGTTGTGATGTTAAGAAGTTGTTATAAATTGGGCTAATTGTGTTGGTTAAATGCTATTAATTGGTTTCGTATTGTTGTTGTTGTCCTCTTGGGTTGCAGGGCAGGATGAAGGATCGATCGATCCATGGTAGGATCGACCGATCCCGAGTAGCCTTTTTGGTCCAGAAAAATCTGTGAGTCGTGGATGGAAGTCGGGATCGATCGATCCCTGGTGAGATCGATCGATCCCTGGTGAGATCGATCGATCCTTAGGGGTCATTTTCGGTCAGAAGTTTGGGGTAAAATTGAAGGGGAAGAGATCGACCGATCCAAGTAGGATCGATCGATCCTGTAGGTCGTTTTCGAAGCAGAAAATTTCTGGTCAGTTTATAGGGGTTAGGATCGACCGATCCCGGAGCAAGATCGATCGATCCTTCCGGGGTATATTGGCCAGAACGATCGGGTTATTTTCGGTAAAGGTCAGGATCGACCGATCCTAAGGAGGATCGATCGATCGGCAACACTCTGTTTTGTGGTGCTCTGTTTTGGCTGGTCGAGATCGATCGATCCAAGGGGTGAGATCGATCGATCCCTTAGTGATTGTGAATCATTTAGAAATGTTTTCAGAAAAAGTTTTAAAAAATCTAGTATTTTCCGCGGGTTCCGTTTTATTGTTTCGGGGTAGGGTGTTTCAATTACCCTTGACCTTGGTTAATGCCGCTTTTCATATTTCTTCTTCTTCTTTTTTTTTTCCCTTCTCTTTTCTTCTTTTTCCTTCTTTTTTATTTTTTTCCTTTTTTTTTCTTCTCATTATAACACACCTTTAACATAAATCTCTCTCTCACTCCCTAATATATATATATAGATATATATATAATACAAAATTAGCTATTACTGATAATATGGCTAATGAGTTAAACGTTTTGGAAAAAGATTTCGAAATTGATAAAAATTTCTTAAGGAAAGAATTTTATTCAAAAAATAACTTACAAAAAAGAATTTGGTTTTTCAAAGAATTCTCAAACAACAAATAAAACATTCAAGAAGAATATCATATACATATCTTAAAAAATACAAAGTCCAAGTTTTATTTTTCAATTGGTTCGAGGATTATGCCAAGGACAATAATATTTATTTTTCTTATTCAAAAACAGCAAATCTTATTACCAATCGAAATAAAACTCCTGAGTGGGAAACAATTGGTAATGGAAAATTAGTTCGTTCAAACCATCTCCCTTAGCAAGGAATAAAACTCGGTGTATTGGGTACACCAATAGGAACAATTCCTTTTAAACTTCTACAAGAAGATGATAAGACAAAAATCAAAACTATTATTCTTCAAAACAATTTTTCGAACACCAATCTTGGCACGATAAGTAAAGAACTTGACAGGATTGAGAAAACAATTTTAAAACAACCAAGCCTTCCAAATGAAACTCCATCCAACAAAAAATTAAAAACTCTGATGTTCAACCCTTTCCAAATCTCGGAGAATAGTGTATAAACTTACCAAGATACAAATATAGAATTCATTCGTGCCCTTCGAAGCCAGTTAAAGCACAAAGTTCAAATATTCAAATAAACACCTTATGTCACGAATCAGATACTGATACAACCTCAAAACAATAGAATAAACCGTCTTGATTGGAGGAATAGTCATGAAAACAAGATAATAACAGTGCCAGACCTAGGGTAAATTCAGCCTATAGAACAATCTAGGTTCAATTCCTCTTCAGTCTATGATTGGAATCTTGATGGTAAATCTGAATATAATATCCTCAATTTCCTTCAAAAAATGACAATGGCTGCAAACGCTTATAGAACACAAATAGATAATGAAGATAAAACCGTAGCTGACCTCCTTATAGTCGGGTTTTCAGGACAATTAAAAAGATGGTGGGATAACTATCTTACTAATCAGCGACGAAGAGAAATTATCGATGTTGTAAAAGTAGATGAAGAAGGCATGGTAATTCTAGATAGCTTTGATAATCCCCAACAAAATGTTGTAACAACTCTAGTCTTAGCTATAACTCTTCATTTCATAGGAGATCCTTCAGTACTTAGAGATAAAAACACAGAACTTCTTTCAAATCTTAAATGTAAAAAACTAAGTGATTTCCAATGGTACAAAAACACCTTTCTCACTAGGGTTTTACTCCGACAAGATTCAAACCAACCCTTTTGGAAAGAAACATTTCTTGCAGGACTTCTAACTCTTTTAGGAGAAAAGGTTAGAACAAAAATTAGAGAGTCTAGTGGTATCCAAATAATTGACTATGATGATTTCACTTACGGTGAATTAGTCAGTCTTTTCCAACAAGAAGGGCTTAAGATCTGTCAAGATTTAAAACTCCAAAAACATCTTAAATGGGAACTTAGAAGAACAAAAGTAGAACTACGTTCTTTCTGCAAACAATTTGAAATAGATCCTAGAAATAAAAAATCTTGTGTAGGAGATTGCAAACCATCATACTACTCCAAAAAACCAAAGTTTACAAAAAACTTTAAAGACGATAAGCCACGAAAAAACTCTTGGGACAAACCTCGAAACAGGTTTCAACCAAAAAAAAACCCAAAATAAACCTTTTTACAAAAACGTAATATGCTATAAATGTCACAAGAAAGGTCACATTTCAAAATTTTGCCGTCTAAATAAGAAAATTCAAGAGCTCGATCTTGGAGAAGAAATCTCAAGAAAATTTTCAAATCTTTTCCTAGAATACTCCTCCTCACACTACAAGAAAACAGCGCCATTAACGATGGCATTTTCGACGGCCGTTGTTCCGTCGGACGTTTAGGATGGATTTCCGATAACAAAGCTTCCACATTTAGGTTGACGGAAAGCCGTCGGACATTTCCGACGGATAATAAAAAATCGATGATTTTCCGACGGTATTTTTCCGTCGGTAAAGCGGACAAAATTACGATGGCTAACCGACGGAAGAGCAACAGATTTTCTATACAGTTTACTACGGATTTCCCATGGATACGAATTCCGTAGGTAATCCGTAGGAAATTGATATTTTTTCTCAGTAAACAAACGTATAGTATTTTATATAAAATGAAAATAAAAATTAAATTTAAAATTGTAACTTAAAATTCTAAAAATATATTAGGAAAAAAATATTACATATAACAACTAAATATATATTTAAAACCAAATGAAAATAAAAATATTACAAGAGTGAAATTAATAAAATACATTTGAACTAATTATCATCCGATGTACTATCTGAATACTCTGATGGTGATGAATCAGATTGTGAATCAAATTCTCCATGTTCCTTCTCGGAATAATCAAAAATCTCGTTATCACCTTCGTCGGTAAAATCGACAACAAGATCAACTTGTTGCGGTTCTGCGATCAGACCTAGAAAACCTGTAGTGACTTATTGTTGCATAGCCTCGTTATTTTCAATACCATCTACCTTACCTCTTGGTGTAATCAATGAAACAGTGATCCAAGGATCATGCTTGTTCATGACACGAGGATATGGAATGTAACAAACCTGATTTGCTTGTGATGCAAGGATGAAATGATCGTACTTTTGCAGCCGTTTAACGGAATGTATGGATATAACCCCAAATTCATCTTGGCGAACACCAGCTCCTAGGAAAGGATCATACCAATCGTAATAAAAAACAACGCATCGCAAGCCGAGAAAACCAGGGTAATGGACTTCGAGAATTTCCCTTAGAATACCATAGTAGACAATGTCACCCGATTCTAAAGAAATACCATAATCACTTGTTGGCCGGATCCTTCCTTCGCGTAAAATCTTAAAAGCATATTCACGTGTACAATACATAGGATTTGCGTAAAATCAACTCTTCTAACCAAGTTGGAAAAGACTGACCTCTACTTGCACCTGACCTTACGTGCAATAATTATAAAAAAAAATATATTCATAAATTAAAAAATGATATTTGTAGTAATATTAAAAAGAACGTAAGTGAATCAAATAAACTTACATAAAATGCGAGCCATTGAGCGAACTCACTCTCTTTGAGCGCATTAAGTGCTTCCTCCGTGTAAGTTGAGTAATGAAAGCGTATGTGAGCCATATAAATTCTGTAAATAAAAATATGAATACATTTTTTAAATTATGAAGATCATCGCAATTTTTGAGAATATATGCAAATGATTTTGCTCCTCCTTAGTTAATCTCCGTTTTTTATTTTTTCCAATTAGTCATCCAACCTATGTAAATAGATTTAAGTTGTAATTAAAAATATTATTGAATGTTTAATTTTTATAATAAAAATTGAAATGCGCCTTACCTGTCGGAAGAGACTAGGAACATAGATTGGATAACTTGTTTTTTCACCTTCGTCATCGTGCCGAGCGGGTCTACGACTCTTTGTTTGCACTTGTTTTGGAAAATAATATTCAGAAAAATGTGCTGCCTCTTCATTAATGCATTGAGCGACAATAGACCCCTCTACTTTACTCAAATTTTTAACTTTTTTCTTCAGATGATACATATACCTCTCGAACGAGTACATCCACCGGTATTGAACAGGACCACCTATCGCGAGGAAGATGAATTGGAAGATGCTCCATAACATCAAAAAATAAAGGGGGAAAATCTTTTCCAAATTATATAGGATAATTGGTATATGCGTCTCCAAATTACGAATACCGTCAACCATCAACCGTCAGAGATCTAGTACATAAATCCCGAAAAAAACAGCTATACCTGAGAAAAAACATAAACTTATTAAAAGAGTACTTGATGTAGTCTTTACCTGTGATATTTATGCAGACAAAAATACCTGCAATTGACTTGTGAACGTTTTGTGGAATAAGATATGCAAATGCAAACGGAAGAAGGCGCTGCATTATGACATGACAATCATGACTTTTAAATCAGAAAACTTCTCTTTACCATAATCAATGCAGTTTCGTAGGTTCGATACGTATCCATCTGGGAATTTAACATTGTTGGCAATCAATTCGAAAAACTCATGTTTTGCAGCTAAAGATAAACAAAATTGGGGTATAGGACCTTTATTGTTATTCCCCACAACATGAAGAGCTTTTAGTGAACATATATCTGGCAAATCCAATCTAGACTTCAGATTATCTTTCGTTTTTCCTTGGACATTGAGAAAAGTGTTAATCAAGTTTTCAAAAAGATTATTCTCAATGTGCATGACATCTAGATTATGCCTCAATAGATGGTCCTTCCAGTATGGTAAATCCCAAAATACTCTTCTTATGCCGTTATAGTATCGCCAACTCCATCTCGGACTATATCCGTTTCATACAACGAACTTCCTCCGCCCCAAAATCTCATAATTGTGTTAAAATGCTATAACCATCTAACTCAGGAGGTGGACCTTCAAAAACTTTTTGTTTTTGGTAAACAATGTGGTGCTTCGATAGGATGATCGTCTAAAAAATCTATGACAATCAAACCAAGATGTTTCGCCCATTTCTCAATTGGCGCATCTGTATTGTCTTGACAATATGGACACGATAATCTCCCATGTGTTGTCCATCCAGATAACATACCATATGCTGGAAAATCACTTATGGTCCACATAAGCATTGTCCGCATAAAAAAATTTGCCTGCAATGAAGCACGAATGAACTCCATGTTCCCATAACATCTGCAACTCATCAATCAATGGTTGTAAGAAAACATCAAGTGATCTCTTTGGATGCTCAGGTCCATGAGCGAGTTGAGATGAAAAACTCTCTCTTCATGCATAAAGATGGTGGCAAATTGTATGGTGTCACGATTACTGACCACAATGAATATTGTCTTCCATGCTTTCCGAAAGGATTAAAACCATCGGTGCATAAACCAAGGTACACATTCCTGCTCTCAGCTACAAAATCAGGATAAACATTTTCTAAGTGTGCGCCATGCTTCAGCGTCGGATGGATGTGATATATCTCCATCCCGTGGATGATCCGAATGCCATCTCATAGATTATGATGTCCGCTCTGATTGATATTATCTTTTCAACCTCTCCGCTAGTGGCAAATACCACATCTCTTTGTATGGAACACTGACTCTTCCACCTGTATCTTGATACCGAGGATTGCGCTAAACCGACAAACTAACCGATCTTAATCCTCTCTCGATAGATCATACAATTGTTCTTTGCACACATCTATCTGTCGATGGCCAAGCCGCCACCAACTTCAATCTCATAGTATGTTGATGGATAATTACAATCGCAGCAAATGTCTTTTCATATAATCAGCAAATGCATCAACACAAGTCTCCGACAAATTGTAATCCGTCTGATTGTCATCAATTCTGTGCGGCCGATAACGGTGATATTCCCTCGGACAACCTCTATACAACGGCTGCTTTGCCGCATCTAACATATCGAAGAATCTTTGTGCTTCTAAATTAGGCTCCTCTACTGATCTTTCTCCTCTAGAATCAACAAAGTCCGRAGCATTTACATGATATGCATCATGTACCATCTGAACATAACCGACATTACCCCTATTTCCGGTGTAGATTCCCTTATTCTATCCGACRTAAAAGTTACAYTTGTACTAGCAAAATCTACCATAGAATCATTTTCTCCATGCGAATACCAAATCTTGTAACCCGGCATAAATCCTCTACGATGTAAATGCGAACTTAYTTCTAAAATATTGAGAAATCTACGATTCTTACATTTAAGACAAGGACAATAGATTTTAACCGTTTGCAAAACAAGTTCCTGATTTGTTGTAAAATTCATGAACTGTCATACACCTTCGACAAACTCTTCTGTAAGTTGCTTTGTCTTAAGATCACGCATTGGTCTGTCCATCCAGGATCGAAAATAATTATATTGACTTGATGACATATTTGTAATAGACGTGTATGATAATATAGAATAACATAGGTAGAGAAATTTTGCTGAGATTGTGAAAATGTTCATGTGAGGCAATGTGGTTTATATAAACGACTGAACCGACGGAAAACCGACGGTAACGGCTACTCACCGTTCAACGGCTCTTGACCGCGCAACGTTAATTGTTAAACGGCTAATTTTTAAACGGTCTTATTTTAAATATACCGACGGAAAACCTACGGTAATGAACAAAATACGGGATGTTTATTTATATATATATATATATAGATAAGAAATCAAATTTAAAAATACATATAAAATCATAAAGCTGAAATACTTTAGAATGCATATTAAAACATATTTATTAAAATCTTATTTATTTAAAATCATATTTATTTAGGTTAGGATTAAGATTTTGTAAGTATAATTAGATATAAATTTAAGTAGACACCGTCGGTATTACGATGGAAAACCGGCCAGTTTCTTTTTGGTTTCCGGTACGATGGAAAACCAACGATAATGTTATATTTATATATATATATATATATATATATATATATAGAAATCAAATTTAAAAATATATATAAGATCATAAATCTAAAATACTTTAGAATGCATATGAAAACATATTTATAAATCTTAATTATTAAAAATCTTATTTATTTAAAATCATATTTATTTAGGAAATTAGGATTAAGATTTTGTAAGTACAATTAGATATAAATTTAAAGTAGATCTTGTCGATTGTTTATTTATATATATATATATACATATAATAATTATTTAATTAAGAAATTAGAATTAAGATTTTAAAAGTATGATTTTATATGCTTTTCTACAAACGTCCCATTTCAAACTTTCAATGTCTTAAATAAAAATAAACCCAATAATAAACTACATGATTAATATTTTGTAAATCATAACTATGTAGCAAAAATCAAGTCATCCTTTTTCCCTAAATCAATTCCTTTTCTCTGCAAACACAAAAGGCTGCTACTATGAGACGGTGATCACTCCTCCGTTCAGGTTCCTTTTCATTACTCTTGACCCCTTAATTTCTAAGGTTCCTTCTTAGTTTAGTTATGAATCTTTCTGTTGTTATCTACTAGTTTTAGTTTCTACTACCTTTGTGTTCAAATTTCCTAAATTTTGAGTGCCTAATGAGATCTTAATATCTTACATCATCTTATTTCTTTAAAATCATATTTTTAAGAATCAATGAAAATTGTAATAATTTTATAGAAACATAACAATTTTCATAAGATTATATATATATATGTAAAGTAATATCCATGGGTATTCCATCGTTTATTTAAAATCATATTTATTTTCATATTTATTTAAAATCGTTTGATTAAATGTTTACAATTCTAGACATTTAGATATTACAAATCATATTTATTTAAGATATTAGTATTAAACTTTTATGAAAATGATTTTACAAAATACTAACAAAAATATAAAATATAAAATCAAATAAATATTAAATCATTTTTATAAAATCTAAAATCAAATAAATATTAAATCATTTTTATAAAATCTAAAATCAAATATAATAGCCAATTAAAATGCATGAAAAAATCCGATAACCATCGGTTTTCCATCGGTCAAAACCGATGACCGAAAGTAGAATTTCGAATAGCGCAGTGAATTTATTGTGGCGCCAAGAACACATGTGGGCGGAAAATTGAAATCTTACCCAGGCCGGCGGATATATCCGTCGATGCAATTAAACCCGATCGAGAACCTTCTCTTCTTCCCCATTTCTTGCTCCTCCGATTTCTCTCCGATTTCTCTATCCAACTTCCGTTACCTCCGGCGAGCCTCTCTTCCTCCTTCCGGCGCTTCTCTTCTCGGCGTGTTCTCCTCGCGCGGCTTCTCTTCCCGGCGGGCCTCTTCCAGTAGTCTCTCTTCCTCCGCGCCTCCTCGGCGATTCTCTACCGTTAGTTACAATGTAAAAGATTTTTTTTTTATTTTAATTTTTTGAGATTTAGGATTTTAGGAAATGGTTCGATTTTGATTTAGGATTTGAATTTTAGATTTTGTGCTTTAGCTTTAGGAGTTAAATTTGTGATTTATGATTGAAGATTTAGGATTTTGAAATTTTTGTTTTAAATTGTATGATTTTATTTTGTGATTTTGGAATTAGATTTTATTATTTTGCAAATTATTTTGGAATTAGATTAAGGATTTTTAGATTTGTAATTTAAATTGAATGATTTCTATTTTTTTGATTGAGAAATCACATTTAGATTTACTAATTTTGTGATTTGTGTTTATGATTTAATTATTTAGAATTTTGATTTAGGTTTTATGATGTAGCTTTTTTATTTTTGTTGCAAATTAGTATTAAGAATTTAAGATTTAGATTTAGTAATTTTGATATTTGGTTTAATTATTTAGAATTTAGAAATAAACATTAGTGATTTAGGTTATATCATTTTTTTTAAATTTATGTTAGAAATTACTATTATGAAATTAGGATTTAGATTTCGTAATTTGGTAAAATATTACTTTTAATGATTTAGAATTTTTTATTTAGGTTTTTTATTTTGATTTTTTTTATTTATGTTTGAAATTAGTATTATGAATTTATTATTTAGTGATTATTTATTAGTCATTCATGTTTTACAATTTTGATTTTTGAATTTAGCTTATCAATTAGTATTATGAATTTAGGATTTCAATTTACTAATAATTAATAAATAATATTTTTGATGTAAGTTTCCAATTATGATATTTCTTACTAATCATTTACTCGTTTTAGGACTTATGAGGATTTCCTCCGTCAGTCTCAGGGAGCTCTGAGTGCTCCTAAGATTCAGAGGAGTAGTTCCGCCACTCCTTCTAATGTTCCACCTTCGAGAGTTTCAAAGCACTCACCATTGAGGAGGTTCTTGCTCAACGGACCGACGTTTACGATGCTTCACCTGCGTCTGAATGGAGCCACCTGGTATAAAATTTTAGTATTTTATAATGTCTTTTAACACTTATTATTTATTATTTTTTATTATTTTAATTGTAGGTTTCGTCATAAAAACGGGTCACCAAGTCGATTATGAGTATGCTCCATCACCAACTCCCAGAGATGTATCCCTCATACAGAGATATGCCAAAAGAGCAGCGAGAGAGTTGGTACCGTACTTTCGCGGTATAAAATTTTATTATTTTATCATGGTTTGTTATTATCATTTAATCTTGATGTAACTAATTCTTTATTTATTTTTTAATTTTTAGCAAAATTTCAATTGGGACTCTAGAATTAACCTCGAGGTTCGTAGGGCGTTCGATAAGCAAGCTAGTTCGCAATTCAGCGAACATGTCTACAGTTAGAAGCAGAAGTGGAAGAAGGGTAAATCGAAGCCCAGGGATCTTGACCCAGATGTTTGGGAGGCGTTCATTCTTTACTAGAGTACAGAAGAGGCCAACGCAATCTCCGCACGAAATAGGGCGAACCGCTTGAGTGAACGGGATGGACTCGGAATCGCAACACATAATGCGGGTGCAATGACGTTTGAGAGTCGTGCTGACTAGCTGGTATGAATATAATCTTTTACTAATTATTAATTTCCTTTATTTTTTATTTACTAGCCCTTTATTTTTTTAAGCAGACTACCGAGGCCGGTGGTGTGCGACCAGATTTGTATGAAATCTTGGTCGACACGCAGACCAATAAAAAAACCGGGCAGGTACAAGACAAGTTGGCGTGCAAAATCATGAACAACGTCAAGCAGAAGAAGCAGGAGCAGCTTACTCAGCTATCTGAAGAAGGAGGATTTGCTTCGGGTTCTAATTCATTGACGCGGGAAATCATGAACCAACTAGTCCTCGAGGTAAATAAATTCCAGAAGTTGTATTATTTTTATTAATTTTCAGTATTTTAATATTTGTTTATAATTTCTTAGGAAACTCTTAGAAGCAGATGACATGTTTTTGGATTAGGACACCTTCCAGAAGTTGACACTGCAACGTCGTCGTTTACACAACAAGCGGATCCTGCGGTCACACAAGAGCTTCAGAGGCTGAGGACTGAATTGGAGGAAAAGAATGCAAGAATTGCCAAGTTGACTACCTCTCAGGATTATTTCTCGACGTTTTTGAGCCACCATTTTCCGAATTTCCGTCCTCGAAAGATGAATTAGTACATTTATGTTTTTATAATTACGTATTTGAACAATGTTTAACTTTTATTTAATGTTTAATTTAAATTATTAGATTTTTTATATTTATGAATTTTTAATTAACTTTTTTTAAATATTAGAATTATAAAAAAAATAAATTATATTTGTTTTTTCGTGGGAAAAAAATAAATCCGTCGGTTTTTCGTGGGAATATATAAATCCGTCGGTTTTCCGTGGGAATAAATAAATCCGTCGGTTTTCCGTGAGAATATATAAATCTGTCGGTTTTCCGGGGGAATAAATAAATCCGTCGGTTTTCCGATAGAAAATTCTTTGACCGTTTGTTCACTCGGAAGGCCGTCGGAATATTATATCCTACGGTGTTTTTCATCGGTCATCCGTCGGAACGTTTTCATCGGTAATCCGTAGGAATTTTGCTTCGGCTTTCCGACGGAAGTTGATTTACGACGACTTCAAACCGACGGTTTCTCATTCGTGGGAAACCCGTCGAAAATCACTGTTTCCGATGGCTAACCGACGGATATGCCCGTCGGAATACGTGCTGTTTTCTTGTAGTGTCATCTAGTAATTATGATTCAGAGTCTTCCCCAGAAGAGGTCTTGCAAGTTGATGAACTTAATGATTCATTACCTAGCTCAGACTCGAAAGGTATGAAAATCCAAGTCCTCACAAAAGATCAAGAATTCCGATTGGAAATCTTGAATTCAATCTCAGATCCCCAACTAAGACAAAAATTTCTTGAAACAATTCTTTCAACCTTAAATGAAAGTAAAAAAATAGAAAACCCTCTAGCAAATAAAGATCCATCAACCTCAACCTCTTCGTATAACTTAACCACTATACTCAACCAAGGAAAAAAATAATTCCAAAACTACTTTACAATCTCTTCTAATTGAGATGAAAGAAGTAAAAAATGAGCTCAAAAATTTAAAAGAAAAACCGAAAACAGACTCTGAGTATTTTCATTCGATATTATCTAAACATGATGATTCTAGTTCGGAAGAACAAGAAAACATGTGTTTAGAAAATATAGATGATGATCTCGGTCTTGAAGAACAAATACAATCCTTAAACACTATGCCAACTGATTTTCTCTTTGTACTAAGAGAAATCACTTCTCGAAAATATAAAATTAAAATCACGGTTGTTTTTTCTGACAATTATAAAATAGATACTATTGCCCTTTTTGATACGGGTGCCGACTTAAATTACATGAAAAATGATTAGTACCAAAATGTTTTCATCACCATACGAATGAAAAACATTCTGCAGCAAATAACACAAAACTTCGTATAAATTCAAAAACAGAAGCTTTTATACTAAAAGACAATATTCTTTTTAAAACTGCTTTTGTTCTCACAGATGATATATACCAAAATATCATTCTCGGAACACCATTTATAAATTTAATAACACCATACAAAGTTAAAGATGATTCAATAACTTTCAAAGCTCAAGATAAAAAAATTATCTTTTGAATTTATGGAAACTTCAAAAAAGAGAAGTCTAAATTTAATAAAAGCTTGTTCAAAACAAGAAACTTCTATTAATTCCTTGATTGCTAGCACAAAAATCCATTTAGAAAACCTACAAACAGAATTTTATGTTGAAAAAAAAAGAGAGTTTAGAAACCCCAATTACAAAAGAAAAAATTTCAAAACTACATAAATTATTTGAAGAAGAATTATGTTCAGATTTACCAACTGCCTTATAGAATAGAAAACAACACATTGTTGATCTACCCTGTGAAGAAAAATTTGATGAAAGAGAAATTCCTACAACAGATCGACTAACTCAGATGAACTCTGATTTAGAGAGTCATTGTAAGAAAGAAATTTCAGAACTTCTAAACAAAAAATTAATTTCAAAGTCAAGATCTCCATGGTTTTGTGCTGCTCTCTATGTAAACAAAAATTCTGAAATAGAAAGAGGAACTCCAAGATTACAAACCGTTAAACAAAAAACCCTAAATTACAAACCGTTAAATTCAGCATTAAAATGGATTAGATATACAATTCTTAATAAAAAGACCTCCTTCAAAAACTTCATTCTGCACATATATTTTCAAAATTTGATTTAAAATCAGGGTTTTGGTAAATCCAAATATCTGAAAATGATCGATATAAAACAGCATTTACTGTTCCTTTTGGGCAATACCAATGGAATGTGATGCCTTTTGGTTTAAAGAATGCACCTTCAGAATTTCAAAGAATTATGAATTATGAATGACATATTCTCAGGTACGATGCTTCCAAAGATTATTGATAAAGGCAAGGGCCTTTCCACATATCAAAACCAAGAAAAATTCCAAACTCCAAACACTTCTAAACCCAAAACAGAACCCTGGATTACGGTTACCAAAAAGAAACCAGAAAAAGAAGAGAAAACAGATCAAACACCTGAAGAAATTTTGGATCAAATGAGGGCTTTACAACAAGATTTTGAAAATAGTTTTTCAAAACAAGAGAAAGGTAATTTTTCAAAAATATCCTCTTCTCTTGAGATTTCAAAAATTCCTCAAGCCTCTTTAAAAATGATTTCAAAACCAAATCAGGCTTCAAAACAAATTTCAAAACCTTTAAACAATTCACAAATTGTTTTAAAATAATTTTCACAAAATCCTTCTTCAGAATATTTTGAAAAATCGATTTATCAAAATGTCATTACAGTTGAAAAAGGCTTTTTTGTTGAAAATAATCCGTTTTAACCATTAAAAGGTTTATTGGGAAAAATCAGTTTTATAAACCGTTTGATACAGATAAAACTGTATTATTTTATCAAACAATTCTGGAAATTACGGGATCTGTTACTTTCAAACACAATTTCTTGGATAAAAATCACATAGCTCCTGCTTATTCTACTTTCAAAATTCATGATATCATTCTCTTAATGATAATATCAAATTTCCATAAAGCTCTTCAAATCTCCCTTGTTACGAAACCCTTTCAATTACTGGGATTATTGCCAAGCTTGGTATAATTCTTTCTTAATCCAATCTCCCAAACACAAACACACTTGGTTGATCTTTTTTGATACCACCTGTCACCTATTTAAAGCACCCTTTTGGTTCAATCAATGGTGGAACAACTTCGGTTCTGTCATAAACATTTTCAAACCTCAGATAAATAAATCTTTCCAAATCTTCAAAACCACTTTCATCCTGTCTAATGACGAAAAAATATTCCCCGCTTTGACCCTTTTTCATTCCAAATTTCATTTCGAACTCAAAATTCCAAATCTCTTAACCGACTATCTTCGCAAACACTTATTCAATCACCAGAAACGTCCTTTTTCCTAGCCCAAAAATCAAAAATGTTGTCCATGCTGGCAGCCGCAAAATCAGAAGAAGAAATCAAGTCAATAACACTGCGATTCCTACCAACAATATCGAGTCAAAACTCATAAGCGTCAGGAAGTGAGCCTGAGATAGATGAAGACGACATTATCGGTAATAGCAGAATGTTATTAAAAAAGTGAAATAATCAGAAAATCCCCAAAACATCTTACTACAAGACTACAACAATCAAAGAAAACGAAAAACAACAGAAGAGTAGCTGTGACGAGAAGACTTTCAAATCATCAGAAAAGAATCCAAATATCGGATACGAGACAACGTTAAGGCAAAGAAAATCAACTCTGCAAACCTCTGGGTCAACTACAGCCTTAATCATGAAACGACATCCACTACAAAATGAAGAAAAATCAAAATCCGTCAAATACAGTACCAAGCAAACAAATCAAACTCCAATACAAAAGGAAGACAAGACATCACTACAAAACTCCATTATAAAGCAAAAGACAAGAGGAATACACGATCAACTTGTCGGCAATATCAAAATTTATATTTTAATACAAAAAGCACATTGTAAACTCCTATATAAGGAGGTACCGCATCTCCCAAAACACACCTTCTCATTTTACATTCTCATTCTCTTTCTTACTTCCTCATTTTCCATCTCTTCACCAAATCCCTTCCCCTTTCATCTTGAGTCAAGAACTCTTCTCCCATTTTAATTTGTAAGTTTTATATCTTTGTTTTTTGTTTTGTATTTTGTATTTTGTATTTTGTATTTTGTATTTTGAATTTCTTGAATAAATTTCAAATTATATGTTTAAGTGGCTGGTTCTACCGCCTAGATGTCTCGTATCCGATATTTGGACTCTTTTGATGATTTGAAAGTCTTCTCTCACATTGTTTTTCTTCATTTTCTTTGATTGTTATGATAAGATGTTTGAGACTAATAATTATCGTTCTTTTTTTTTTTKTTTTTTTTTKTTTTTACATTCCGCTATTACCGAAAGTGTCGTATTCATCTATATCAGACTCACTTCTTGACGTTTGTGAGTTCTGATTGTTGGTAGGAATCGGTGATATTGACTTTATTTCTTCCTCTGCGGCTGCTAGCATGGACAACATTTTGATTTTGGGCTAAGAAAGGGATGTTTCTGGTGATTGAAAAGTGTTTGCAAAGGTGCTGGGTTAAGAGATTTGGAATTTTGAGTTTGAATCCATTCAGAAATGTTGGAAGTAAATAGGTTTGAAGGGATTATGTATTTGTCCCACCATTTGACTTTAAATTTTCGCCTCATGATTGATATTGCATCATTTGTATATTCAAAAGTCCAGAAAAAAACCAAAGCAAATGAAAGTTGGAATGAAAAAGGGTCAAAGCGGAGAATCTTTTTCGTCATTAGACAGGATAAAAGTGGTTTTGAAGATTTGGAAATATTTATTTATCTGAGGTTTGAAAATATTTTTGACAACGAGACATTTGTATCCAATGGATGCTTACATGTGGTATCAAAAAGATCAACCAAGTTGTGTTTGTGAGGGATGGATTAAGAAGGAATTATACCAAGCAATAATCCCGTAATTGGAAGGGGTTTCGTAACAAAGATTTGACTCTGAAATCGATATTATCATTAATATCATAATCCCAGTCTCCTGGAGAAATGATATCATGAATTTTGTTTGATAAAATAATACAGTTATATCTGTATCAAGCGGTTTGTCAAACTGATTTTTCTCAAAAAACTTTTTAATGGTTAAAAACGGATTATTTTCAACAAAAAATCTTTTCAACTGTAATGACATTTTGATAAATCGATTTTGAAAAGGATTTTGTGAAAACAATTTGTGAATTGTTTAAAGGTTTTGAAATTTGTTTTGAAGCTGATTTGGTTTGAAATCATTTTTAAAGAGGTTTCAGGAATTTTTGAAATCTCAAGAGAAGAGGATATTTTGGAAGAATTATTTTCTCTTGTTTGGAAAAACTATTTTCAAAATCTTGTTGTAAAGCCCTCATTTGATCCAAATTTTTTTTTAGATGTTTGAGCTGTTTTTTATTCTATTTCTGGTTTTTTTTTGGTAACCGTAATCCAGGATTGTGTTTCGGGTTCTGTTTTGGATTTGGAAGTGTTTGGATTTTGGAATTTTTCTTAGTTTTGATCTGTGGAAAGGCCCTTGCCTTTATCAATAATCTTTGGATGCATTGTACCTGTTTATAGAAATTCTCGAGTCAAGAAATCTGGAATAAAATTTGTTTCTCCTTTAATATATTCTATATCAAAAATCGGAAATACGTAGTAATGCCCGCCATCGGGCAAAAATTTGTTTTGAAGCAAGATTTTTAACATCTTTTTGTAAAACATTTTTGGCACTTTTACATTCAATTCTTAGTAAAAACTTTTGATTTAAAAGATCGCTTTGAAATTTTTGTATACATAAAACTATACTTAATATTTCTTTTTTAATAGTTGCATAATTTTTATAGGTCTCATTCCAATGAGCAGAAGTAAATTGTATTATATATTCACGACCGGTTGTTTCTTTTTATTTCAGAATACCCCTGTATCCTATATCAGAAGTATATGTTTCCACAATTTTCTCTAGGTTCGGGTCCGCAATATGCAGACACGGAATATCTAAGACTTGTTTTTAATTTGTTGGACAAGAGCGGTATACTCTTTAGTTCAAGGGGTTGAGTTTTTCTTTAATCGATCATGTAGTGGTCTAGCTATTCTATTAATATTTGGACAAAAATATAGAACATAATTTAGACTTCCTAGGAACCTTCGTAACTGGGTTTTGTCTAAGAGTTTGTCAAGAAATTTATTCGAAAACTCTAATGATTTTTCTATTGGTTTTATCATTCCTTTAGATATGTAATGACCAAGAAATCTAATTTTGGTTTGGAATAAATACATTTTTGTTTTGGAAATAACAAGTCCATTTTTCGTGCAACATAGTAAACTGTTTTTAGATGTTTGAAGTGTTCATCAAGATTGTTTGAAAAGATTAGTATGTCATCAATATATACTATACAAAATATTCTGAGAATATGACATTCATAATTCTTTGAAATTCTGAAGGTGCATTCTTTAAACCAAAGGGCATCACGTTCCATTGGTATTGCCCAAAAAGAACAGTAAATGTTGTTTTATATCGATCATTTTCAGATATTTGGATTTGCCAAAATCTTGATTTTAAATCGAATTTTGAAAATATATTTGCAGAATGAAGTTTTTGAACGAGGTCTTTTTTATTAGGAATTGGATATCTAATCCATTTTAATGCTGAATTTAACGGTTTGTAAATTATTACAAGTCTTAGAGTTACTCTTTCTATTTCAGAATTTTTGTTTACATAGAAAGCTGCACAAGACCATGCAGATCTTGACTTTGAAATTAATTTTTTGTTTAGAAGTTCTGAAATTTCTTTCTTACAATGACTCTCTAAATCAGAGTTCATCTGAGTTAGTCGATCTGTTGTAGGAATTTCTCTTTCATCAAATTTTTCTTCACAGGGTAGATCAACAATGTGTTGTTTTCTATTCTATAAGGCAGTTGGTAAATCTGAACATAATTCTTCTTCAAATAATTTATGTAGTTTTGAAATTTTTTCTTTTGTAATTGGGGTTTCTAAACTCTCTTTTTTTTTCAACATAAAATTCTGTTTGTAGGTTTTCTAAATGGATTTTTGTGCTAGCAATCAAGGAATTAATAGAAGTTTCTTGTTTTGAACAAGCTTTTATTAAATTTAGACTTCTCTTTTTTGAAGTTTCCATAAATTCAAAAGATAATTTTTTTATCTTGAGCTTTGAAAGTTATTGAATCATCTTTAACTTTGTATGGTGTTATTAAATTTATAAATGGTGTTCCGAGAATGATATTTTGGTATATATCATCTGTGAGAACAAAAGCAGTTTTAAAAAGAATATTGTCTTTTAGTATAAAAGCTTCTGTTTTTGAATTTATACGAAGTTTTGTGTTATTTGCTGCAGAATGTTTTTCATTCGTATGGTGATGAAAACATTTTGGTACTAATCATTTTTCATGTAATTTAAGTCGGCACCCGTATCAAAAAGGGCAATAGTATCTATTTTATAATTGTCAGAAAAAACAACCGTGATTTTAATTTTATATTTTCGAGAAGTGATTTCTCTTAGTACAAAGAGAAAATCAGTTGGCATAGTGTTTAAGGATTGTATTTGTTCTTCAAGACCGAGATCATCTTCTATATTTTCTAAACACGTGTTTTCTTGTTCTTCCAAACTAGAATCATCATGTTTAGATAATATCGAATGAAAATACTCAAAGTCTGTTTTCGGTTTTTCTTTTAAATTTTTGAGCTCATTTTTTACTTCTTTCATCTCAATTTGAAGAGATTGTAAAGTAGTTTTGGAATTATTTTTTTCCTTGGTTGAGTATAGTGGTTAAGTTATACGAAGAGGTTGAGGTTGATGGATCTTTATTCGCTAGAGGGTTTTCAATTTTTTTTACTTTCATTTAAGGTTGAAAGAATTGTTTCAAGAAATTTTTGTCTTAGTTGGGGATCTGAGATTGAATTCAAGATTTCCAATTGGAATTCTTGATCTTTTGTGAGGACTTGGATTTTCTTACCTTCCGAGTCTGAGCTAGATGATGAATCATTAAGTTCATCAACTTGCAAGGCCTCTTCTGGGGAATACTCTGAATCATATTACTAGATGAGGAGGAGTATTCTAGGAAAAGATTTGAAAATTTTCCTGAGATTTCTTCTCCAAGATCGAGCTCTTGGATTTTCTTATTTAGACGGCAAAATTTTGAAGTGTGATCTTTCTTATGACATTTATAGCATGTTAGGTTTTTGTAAAAAAGTTTATTTTGGAGTTCTTTTGATTGAAACTTGTTTCAAGGTTTGTTCCAAGAGTTTTTTCGTGGCTTATAGTCTTTAAAGTTTTTGTAAACTTTGATTTTTTGGAGTAGTATGATGGTTTGTAATCTCCTATATAAGATTTTTTATTACTAGGATCTATTTCAAATTGTTTACCGAAAGAACCAAGTTCTACTTTTGTTCTTCTAAGTTCCTATTTAAGATGTTTTTGTAGTTTTAAATCTCGACAGATCTTAAGCCCTTCTTGTTGGACAAGACTGACTAATTCTCCGTAAGTGAAATCATCATAGTCAATTATTTGGATACCACTAGACTCTCTAATTTTTGTTCTAACCTTTTTTCTTAAAAGTGTCGGAAGTCCTGCAAGATTATTTTTTTCCAAAAGGGTTGGTTTTGAATCTTGTCGGAGTAAGATCCTAGTGAGAAAGGTGTTTTTGTACTATTGGAAATCACTTAATTTTTTACATTTAAGATTTGAAAGAAGTTCTGCGTTTTTATCTCTAAGGACTGAAGGATCTCCTATGAAATGAACAGTTATAGCTAAGACTAGAGTTGCTACAACATTTTGTTGGAGATTATAAAAGTTATCTAGAATTGTCATGCCTTCTTCATCTACTTTTACAACATCGAGAATTTCTTTTCGTTGTTGATTAGTAAGATAGTTATCTCACCATCCTTTTAATTGTTCCGAAAACCCGGTTATAAGGAGCTGAGCTACAATTTTATCTTCATTACCTATTTGTGTTCTATAAGCGTTTGAACCTATTGTCATTTTTTGAAGGAAATTGAGGATATTATATTCAGATATACCATCAAGATTCCAATCATAGACTGAAGAGGAATTGAACCTAGATTATTCTATAGGCTGAATCTACCCTAGGTCTGGCTCTGTTATTATCTGGTTTTGATGACTATTCCTCCAATCAAGATGGTTTATTCTATTGTTTTGAAATTGTTTTGAGGTTGTATGAGTATCTGATTCGTGACATAAGGTGTTTATTTGAATATTTGAACTTCGTGCTTCGGGATTGGTAGTGGTTTGGATAGATTTTTGGATTTTTTAAGTTGGAGTGTCAGGAACATCATGGGTTTGATGGCCGCTATTTTTTCTTATTTCTATTTTGCTTAAAAAGGTTTATTTTAGGGTTCTTTTGGTTGAAACATGTTTCGAGGTTTGTTCCAAGAGTTTTTTCGTGGCTTATAGTCTTTAAAGTTTTTTGTAAACTTTGGTTTTTTGGAGTAGTATGATGGTTTGCAATCTTCTACACAAGATTTTTTATTACTAGGATCTATTTCAAATTGTTTGCAGAAAGAACCTAGTTCTACTTTTGTTCTTCTAAAATGTTTTCGGAGTTTTAAATCTTGATAGATCTTAAGCCTTTCTTGTTGGACAAGACTGACTAATTCTCCGTAAGTGAAATCATCATATTCAATTATTTGGATACCACATGACTCTCTAATTTTTGTTCTAACCTTTTCTCCTAAAAGTGTTGGAAGTCCTCCAAGAAATTTTTCTTTCCAAAAGGGTTGGTTTGAATCTTGTACCATTGGAAATCACTTAATTTTTTATATTTAAGATTTGAAAGAAGTTCTGCGTTTTTATCTCTAAGGACTGAAGGATCTCCTATGAAATAAAGAGTTATAGCTAAGACTAGAGTTGCTACAGCATTTTGTTGGGGATTATCAAACTTATGTAGAATTGCCATGCCTGCTTCATCTACTTTTACAGCATCGAGAATTTATCTTCGTTCCTGATTAGTAAGATAGTTATACCACCATCTTTTTAACTGTCCCGAAAACCCAGCTATAAGGAGCTCATCTACGGTTTTATCTTCATTACCTATTTGTGTTATATAAGCATTTGTAGCCATTGTCATTTTTTGAAGAAAATTGAGGATATTATATTATATACCATTGTGAATAAAAAATGTATCTGACATAGCAATCAAAAGATATTGGACCAGCACATAAACTTGATTCTATAGAGCTAAGTAAAGAATCTTCAAATAATTTAAATCTAGTATCTCTTAAGATAGCTAGTATTGAAGTGTTAAGACCTTCTTTTGAAAGTGGTTTAATACCGACTTGGACTAAACCAATATGTATATATTTGAAATTTTTTTCTTTGTCTTTGTAAAGCATATTCTGAAAATAAATGAATTGTTTCAAAAGGTTTGGTTAATTGGATATCACGTTCTTCAGTTTTGATTGAAAATTTTGTTTTTAAAAAATTTATTCTTGAGATTTGATAAATTTGGTCTTCCATATATATATATATATCTCTATCTCTCTCTCTCTCTATATATATATATCTCCTTCTCGTTCTCTCTCTCGCTATCTCGCTCACACACACACTCTCTCTCTCTCACCCTCTTGTAAAGCTTGTAAGAAGACGAAGAGTCTTGAAGAAGAGAGGGAGAGAGAGATCTGATGTGAAAGAAAATCACGAATCCAGTAGACGAAAATTATATGTTCACGTTATAATAGACGAAATTATATGTCTAGCATTTAATTTAGAGGATGAAAAAAGGAGTGGTGGTAAAAAACGAAGTGGTAAACATATAATGCAATGGTGGACAAAAAACGGAATGGTGGATAAAAAACAGAGTGGTGGACATATAACGGAGGGGTGGACATAACCGTTTGGTAAATTTGTCTTTCTCTATTCTAATTTCGAAGATTGTTTTGATTTTGAAACCCTACATTTCATTCTTTGTGATTACTGAGAAGATCTTGACTTGATGATAGCATTCAAAATTTGGATTTGCCAACGATTATGGAGGAGGAAGAAATCAACAATTCCTTTCATGTGGACAAATAATTCATGTCGTGGACAAGAAATATGGACAAAATACAAATTGTATGGACAAAATAACAAACTTAGTGAATGAAAACAATAATTTTTCCATCATTTTAATGTATACGAGTTTTGTATAAAGTATTAAAATTGATGTCTCAATTCTCAGAATCTCAAAAGCCTTCGACCTGCAGAGACCTAATCTCAAAAGCCTTCTACATGCAGATATGAATTATGAAATGGACATGCACACGATTATTTGTCCATCATCTCATTATTTATCCACTTATTTGTCCACCACACTTTTATTTGTCCACCACTCTGTTATTTATCCACAAAATCATGAACCCAAAGAATCAAACAAACAGATGATCCAGAACCCAACATCATGAATCAAACAACAAAATTCCACATAAAAATAGTAATCGGGAAATTCATCTGATGGATACGAAGATAGAGACGTTACTGTCAAACCGACTCCGTCGTGACAATGGCAGCATCCGCCGTGACAATGGCAGCAGCGGCGGCTTCGCCATGGGGATGTTGAGAGATTCGAGGGCTTTGAATTGTTTTGGATCTAATTGAAGGTTAAAGAGAAGTTGGAGTTGTGGTTGGAGCATGAGTTGGAGTGAGGGAAGGAGCGGCAAAAATAGTGGCTGAGAGGTGGAGGAGGAAAAGGTGTAACGGTAATGACGGAGGTTTCATGGTGGATAGAGAGAGAGAGAGAGAGAGATTAAGAAAGAGAAAGAAGTGTGAGAGAATTAATTCATTTGGTGGACAAAAATATAGATAAAATACAATTCATATGAAGAAAATAACAATTTTAAAGGGCGAAAGCAATAATTTGTCCATCGGTTTAATGTATACGAGTTTTGTATAAAGTATTAAAGTTGTTCACCGTTATAAAGTAATAATGGAGAAAAAGAGAAGAATATTATTTTATGTCGAAAGAAAGAGAAAAGAATGAAAGAGAAGAAGAGGGAAAGAAGTAATAAGAAGAAGAACTAAATAAAAGAAGAAGAAATCAAGAACATTTTTGTCATTTTATCTCAGCGCTATAGTAGAAAAATGACATTTGGCGAAAGGTTTTAGAAGAAGTGGCATTTGGCATAATTTATGTATGGGAAATGGCATATCCCATAATAATCTCTTTGTTTTATCGTCTTACTCAATATATAAGTGTTTTGTATTTTAGTAATTTCCAAATAATATTATTTCTTAAAATAAACTAATGTATAATTATTATAGGTTTCTAATATCAATAAAATTGCTTATCTTTTAATGACTGTTGATTACAGAAATGGATCAAGATTCAGACAAAAACAATAGTAAGGAAAATTGTCTAAAAAATTGTATACGATAAACAACACACACTATTATGAGACATAAGAGATTTTTCTTTGACTCAAACAAAAGATTATTGTCAATACAATATCGGGTCCTACATACTTGATTGAAGGAAGTGGCAACCCCAACTATATGTTGCCTAATGAAACAAAGTTTTCCATAAATAATGTCTTATATTCTTCAAATTTTAAAAGGAATTGAGTTTCAAAGACATATACCTTCAAAGATGTGAAACTCAGTCTACTACTAAGGAAGGAAGGACGTGTATGTATATACCTTCTAATAAATCTGGAAAAAGGCATTATTGGAAAGAATCCCAGAACTTCCTTCCAATACATGCTATAAAATCGCATCTCGTGATCAAAAGAAATCCAGAAGAATTAGTATTATGGCATGATCGTCTTGGTCATCCAGGTACCACAATGATGCAAAAAGTCATAAAGAGCTCACATGTTCATTCACTGAAAATATTTGAGATATATTAGGATAAATTGACATGTGCAGTATGTTCTCTTCGAAAATTGATCATAAAGTTATCGCCAATCAAAATTGATAAAGAATCACTAAAGTTCTTTGAACGAATTCAAGGCCTCACCAAAGTTCCTTGAACGAATTTAAGACGATATTTGTGGATCGATACATCCACCATGCAAAACCATTTCATTACTTTATGGTGTTCATTGACGCATCTAGAAGATGGGCACATGTTTGTCTATTGTCATCTCAAAATATTTCAAGGCATAGTCACATGTGATTAAAGAGTTCTCGTGGTTTTCAAACATTTTTTCCTTGCTATACCTTTTGTTTTGTTTGAGGACAAACAAAATTTAGATATAGATGAGTTGATAACATTGCATTTTTACCCATTTTTACTATCATTTTAATAGATTCTTAATAAGTGTTTAGCATCGTTTTAGTGTTTTTAAGTGCTTTTTACCATTTACTCTCAAGAGTCATACTAAGTGTTTTTCTTCCAAGACTTCGTTTGCTTTTCTTTTCAATATGCTCAAGTAGTTTTGTTGTTGGATTAAAGGGTGATTTGAAAGGGTATTCATGAATTACAATACTCACCAAAAATGTTGTTAGGTTTCCCGAACTAGGTTAGATAAGCAATTACACTATAACCTACGGAAGTTGAGTTATAGAATTTTTGTGACCTTACCAAACCTGAAAGTATAACATGTTAAGCTGTGAAATTACCTATGAAGTTTGAGTAATCAAGTTTCAAACTATTTTCAAAATATTTTTAACATTGTTATACATATTATATGAAAGTTAAAACATTTTTATATTTTGAAATGTGTTTTACAATGTCATATAGAATAAAAACGTTTTAATTAATTTCTAATTGTATTTTTCATGTTTTCAAAAGTTTAATTAATTGAGTGACAACAAAACTTACGAGCATTGTAGTAAGATATTGATGGAGTTCAAATGGTACCAACAGAGAAATACATTGGGTAACGTGGAAGAATGTATGTTGTAGGAAATCGGAAGGGGGTCTGGGCTTCCGTACTGAGAGGCTTTCAATACAGCTCTATGGACGAAACAGTTATGGCGGTTGATAGAGTATCCGAAGTCTTTATTTGCTAAGGTTTTCAAAGGGAGGTATTATAGAAATTTTCATCTTCTGGCGGATGTGAAATATTACCGACCATCTTACGGATGGAGGAGTATTATGTCGGCACGTCCTCTGGTTGAAAAAGGTCTAATTAAGAGAGTAGGCTCAGGACATGCAATATCTGTATGGAAGGATCTCTGGCTACCTACTAACCGAGACCAGCCAGGTGTAAAGATTACAATTAATACCCATCTTTCAAAGTTTCTAATTTAATGGACCCTTATACAAAGACTTGAATTCCTCACTGGTTAAACATTATTGATCTTGAGGATGCCCAGCTAATACTAAGTATTCCTATCAGCAGTACCTACAAGCCAGATAAATGGGGTTTACATTATACAAAGAATGGTAAATGTACGGTTAAATCGAGTTACAAGGTGGCGAATGATATCCTTTCATTTAATATGACACCTAGACCTTATGGGCTATATTTTTTTCCTTTACAAGCTCACATGTGTACTATCAAGTGTCCTCCTAAACTTAAACATTTCATGTGGCAGGTGCTCTCGGATTGTGTTCCAGTTATGTCCAAGCTTCGACGTCGAGGTATTAATTGCGAGCCGGGTTGCGAAAGATGTGGTAATGGCATAGAAACTATTAACCATACTTTTTTCGAATGTCCGCCTGCTTTACAAACATGGGCCATATCTTCGGTCGCCTCGCTTTCCCAAATTCATCGATATTTTCTAATATGGATTATCTTTTTTCGAACCAACCTAATTATGATATAAACAATAGCTTTCTTTGGATTATATGGTAAATTTAGAAAGTGCGGAATGATAAAAATTTTACAAACATAGATTTGGACCCCAAAGGGGTAGTGAAATTAGCAGAATCAGAAGTCTTGGCATGGGAGTTAGCGCAAAATGTTAAAGGTGATATGGTTTTCCATCCACAATTGCAGATCCCTATCTCGGGTCCTCTGGGATATCAATATTTTGTGGACGGCTCTTGGAAAGAAAATGAAGTGTTTACACATCTAGGATGGTTAAAGAGAAGACAATGGAGTTTACATGGGTGTAAGGAATATTCGAAGCAGCCTCTCTCCACTTCATACCGAACTCAAAGCACTTATTGGGCAATTCACTACATGCTTTCTTGTCAATGGACCTCATTGAGATTTAAGACTGATTGCATGGAGTTGTTGAATATGATATCATCCCCCAAGGAATGGCCAGCCTTCTCAGTATACCTAGAGGATTTCAAGAAGTTCATAAATCTTTTTTTAGTTTATTTTTACATCTTTATTTTTCATTCCCTAAACTCTAAATCTGATATGCTAGCTCGTAGCGTCAGACTTTAGCCAGTTGTAGTTACTTATGTAAACTATGCTCCCCTGCCTTGCTTTTCTGAGCCTCTCTAGTTTGAATATTTTAAGCTGTTGAAAAAAAAAAGTTTTATTAATTTCTAAATATATTGTTGAATTCCTTACTAATTTGATAATTTTTAAATCGTCGTTAAATTAATAAATTTGCATTTAACATGTTTTGTTAATGTTTTTCTAAGTCATATGATGAACTCCGTGCGAACCATGGTGGTCGGACGTCAAGATCGAGGAGCACTTCCGCTACTGCTACTCAATCGCCTTCTCGATCCCCGGAGTCCTAGAGTTCCCTTCCTCGGGTCCAAATGAAGATAGAGGAGCTTGTGCAACAAGCAAGCCGAGGACATATCCCAAAGATCTAACTGCACGAAGAAGTTGGAGCAACTTGGTAAAATTTGGAATAATTCTTTCATTCTTATTTTAATTTACAATTTTAGTTTTTAAATTTTTACACTAATATTTGTTTTTTTCATGTTTGTAGGTTTAGACTTAAAATGGCATCATGAAGTCAGTCTTAAGGATTTTCCATACACAAATCGAGGAGCCGTATCCGAGTTTGCACATATTCCGAAAGATGTCAAAGATACATGGTTCCAAACGTTTGCGGTAAGTAAAGAGTTTTGTAATGGGAAAACGGTCAAAAAAACCCTGTACAAGTGTACATTTGCCTTTTTAACTACCAACTTCCGTATTCACCAAATAAACCATGATCTTATGTTGACCGAGCCAAATTAAGCAGACGAAAGTCAGACTTAACTGAGAATTAACAGTCGTTAAGACGGTGTTAACATCTTCGTTAACTCTAAGAAAAAAGCCCGCCAACCCCTAATTTTTCCCGCCAGATTCAGCTCTATTGACAAAACAACCGCTTCCTCCATCTCAATATCACAATTTGACCATCTTCTTCTTTTGTAAATCCCGAAATCCTTAGTTCTCCACTCTAAATCTTTTGTGTGGAGGTGATGTGAAGATTTTCACATCAACGACGCAAGAGAATCCCGACCGTCCTTTCTATCGATGTGTAACGAAGAAAAATGTAAGTGGTTCATTTAGATTTGCTTAGTTTTTAGCTAAATCTGAAATCGATTTGTTACATAGGACCATTTGTTTAAGTGGGTTGAAGAATCGGTACTTGAGGAGGTTGAAGATGCGTTACCAAAATTTGGGAACCTCGAAAGTGAAGTTTACAATCTCAAGGCCGAGGTTGCATTCATGAAGGATATGATGCAAGAATTGAGAGCTGAAGTAATGGGATGCAAAACTAAAATTTGGAAGTTTCATGTAGTTTTGGGAACTTGTTTTGTCTCCACCGCAGTCATCGCCTATTTGCTTTATCGTCATAAGTAGCTTAACTGAGTATGGAATGGTTTTTAAATAAACATGGAATATTGTTAAAACCGATGTTTATGGTCTTTGTTTAATGTTGTTTAATCTATGATATTGTCTATGTTTAATATTTCTGTATGGTCTTCGTTTAATGTAATCTATGAAATTGTCCATTAACCAAAAGCAAAAGCGAAATAGCAATATGTCTTAAAAAGAGGGTCTTAAACAAGGATAAGAAGTCTTACAAAGCAGGTTTTTCAACAAACCAACATAAAACAACATCGCCGATAAAAGGTTCAACAAAACAACAACATAGCCGAGTAGTAGGTTACAACATAGCTGAGAATAAAAAAAACAGGAAGTGTGTCTTCTCCGTCTAAGGCTGGGATAATCCTTGTGATCCAAGTTGTGACAGTCTTTGTGATCCTCCTGTGATCCAATTTGTGAATCAACTGTGATCCTACTTCCTGCAGTGTTTCATAAAAAACACAAAGTGTTAGAAACATGAACTAAATCATAAAACTGGAAATTGATTTAGAGACTAACCTCACTCTTCTTTGGTCGACCCTTTGGAATTTTAGCTGGAGGTTCAACACTAGGTTTCGAACAAGATGACTTGTTGCGCCCTTCTTCCCTACAGTTTGAGCATGTCATGATGCGATGTTCTCGGGTTAACTTAGTTTTGCCCTTTTTAGAAGAAGTTTCATTAATGTTTTTACGCCTTGCATATTTACTTGGTCTACCACGGTTGCTTAATCTATCTGGTGGTGACAGGCAACCTCTCTAACCTAGGCCATAGCTTCATACCTTGGACTGGCTGTATACCACGCTGATATGTTGCCTGCCATGTCTTAGTTGTGAAATACTCAGAGACATAATCTTCCCACTTAAGTTTTTTGCTCACGATAACACAAGCAGCATGATTACAAGGAATGCCATTCAGCTGCCACTTACAACACACATCTTCTTACTCATATCAACACGATACCCACAACCTTGCCATTGAATCTCATGGATATCACCATTAGTCAAGTGCCTGACACATTCCCGAGACTTCTCTATGGCAGATTGTATCTCAGCATGTGTTTTCCTTGTAAACATTGTTGCGCACCTGTTCGCAATGACAGACCTCTTAGCAGTTCTGACCATACACTGTCTCCTTATGCTTTCCAACAAGTCAAGTAGAGGTTGCCCCAGCCTCCTTAATGGTCTTATTGAAAGATTCACACAGATAATTTAGGTTATCATTGCAGCATGAACCAACCTTGAAATTGCCCGAGACCATGTTGGTGGATCGCTCGAGTAGGGAATCATAAGCAGCTTCATTGTACTGTCTCAATGCCACCATATTTTCTGCAAACTCTTCTTTAGTATAGCGAGCTACTTTCCAGAACAACCTTTCAAGCTCCATGTCATGACCATCTCTTTTCCAATTTCCTAGAATGTGCCTCACACATTCTATGTTCTCGCTTCGAAGTTGAGTGCACAGCTTTAACCAAACCTACAAAATATATGATTGTAAGTACAATACACAAGTTAATTAAGTACAAAGCACAAGTTAATGCATTTTGCTTATCGGATATGAATGTGTAGTTTTTCCCTCACCAAGTCCCAAGTCTCTTTTCAGATGATTAATAAAACCAATCCCAATTCACATCGTTCTCTATCTCAACAACAGCCCAAGCAAGTGGACAATTTATTATCCGTGCATCCTTCCAACTGCAGCTAGCAATGTCCTTTGACATCCCATTTCAGAAAGGCGCCATCACTATGATAGGTCTACAACTAGTCTTCCAAGCGAACCTTTGTGCTTCAAAACATACATATATACGATCAAACCTTTGCTTGCTTCTTGGAGTTGGACCGAATAGTTTGAATCTCCATGATGGTTCCTTCGTTTGTCCTGTGAATCTCCCTCATAATCCCAAATGCGGAAATTGTTCTTCATGAGTCGTCTTCTTGCCCTTGTCAGCTTTGTCTTCGCTTTTACATTGTTCATCAGTAACAATCAGATTGTACTTCCTCCTTATCTCAGCTGCCATCTCCACCGCAGTCATTGCTGGCTCTGTCCTCAACCTCTCCTCAAATAATTCAGCAATGCTTGAACTCTTCAACATCTTCGAGAACCGGACGGATACATTTGTGTCGATCGCATAATTAATGCAACCTATTTTTCTCTTCTCATATGAGCAATACACTCTCCACTTACAATTGTATTCTTTGCTCGAGCACACCGCACCAACCATATTAGATGTTGACTTTTGTAGCTTGATATCATATCCGGTTGATAGAGAATACCTTACAGCGCTGCTTGAATTCATGAAGCGGACAAATGTCTTTCCCAGACTTAGAATTTCAGGCCCTTCTTCGTCCTCTGGTCTTTGTTCTTCGACATCCTCATCTGAAGGTGCATATGGATCCGGAAAGTTAGCCTCCTCCACAAATCAACTTCTTCATCTGACGCATCACCTTCTTCTTCTTCTTCCGTCTTCAACTTCACCATCTTCACCATCACTATCTTCACCTTCCACTTCTCCTTCTGAAGCTTCACTTTCTCCTTCTTCGCCGTTATCTTCGTCTTCCGTTTCATCAGCACGTCACGCGATCGTTCCGGCATGACTCCGCTGCATCATCTTCTATTTCCTCTTCCTCGTTTGCGTCGGTGACTCGTGGTTCACTTTCTCGTCGTGACTCCGCTTCAGCGATTCTTCTCTCAGTCGTTGCGCCTCCGCTTCATCACCCGATTCTTCTCTCGTCGATGCGCCCCTCACATTCTTCTCGTCGTTGCGCTTTCACGCGATTCTTCTCTCTTGCTCTCCTTCATCACGCGCTTCTTCTCTCTGGCTTTGCGCCTCTCTTTCTCGTTGAGATTCAACGATGGCTTCGCTCTCGACGATATGACGGTAAGTTTAAGAGACTCACCATCCTCGATCGGGAGGCAATGAGCTACCGATTTGGGCGATTTGGTCGATTAGGAAGAGTAATCGATATTGGGTTGGAAGAAAGTCGATTTTGGGTTGGAAGAGAAATTGATTTAGGGTTCTTAGAATAGGGAGAGAAATCGATTAGGGAGAAACGATTTTTAGAAATTTAGGGTTTTTGTATATCGACTTGAGCATTGTTTTTAACGACATAACATTTTTTCTCAGTTAACACCGTCTTACGACTGTTATTTCTCAGTTAAGTCTGACTTTGTCGCTTAATTTGGCTCGTCACATAAGATCATGGTTTATTTGGTGAATCACAGTTGGTGGTTAAAAGGAAATGTACGCTTGTAAAGGGTTTTTGACCGTTTTCCGTTTTGTAATTAATTGATTTTTATTTGGGAAAGCGGTAAAAAAAGCAATGCTGCATTAGATATCGCCTAAAACATGCTACTTCGTTGGCGAGCCAAATCTCACCAAAAGTCAGACTTAACGATGAGTAACGGATGTTAACACGGTGTTAACTCTCTTCGTTAACTCAGACAAAATGCCCGCCACCCCGATTTCTCCGCCATCTCTATTGACAAAACAACTGCAAGATATCTCAAGATACAATTTCATCATCGTCTTCATTTGTAAATCTCGAAATCCCTAATTACTCCACTCTAATTCTCGAAATGAGCTCAAGCTCTCAAAAATCTGGGAAATCTTATGTCATTCGAGGGTTTCCGGAGGTAGTGTGGAGGTGATGTGAAGATTCTCACATCAACGCATCACCTTCTTCTTCTTCACCATCGTTATCTTCACCATCTTCACTTTCTTCACCTTCCACTTCTCCCTCGGCGATTCACTTTCTTAGTCTTCACCGTCACCGTCGTCATCACGGCCTTACAACTGCAACATCATGGAAGACTTCACATCGTTTCCAGCAATAGACTCCCGCATCTTCTCTTTCCTCTTCGCCTGCATGAGTGACTGGCGTGACTATCCAGGCCGGTGACCGCCTCTCTTGTTGCGCATCAGCTTCAGCGGCTGCCTCTCTCGGCGTTGAGATGCAGCGGTGGCTTCTTCTCTCGGCGATCTGAAGGTAAGTTAATGAGACTTCACCATCGTCGATCGATTTGGGTTCTTCTCCCCGAGGTTCCATTAGGAAGAAGCGGCGATGATTTAGGGTTTTTAGGTTGGAAGAAGAAAAATCGATTTGGGATTTTTTTGTGAGAGTTGGGAGAGATTGAGAGAATTAGGTTTTGATTTTTAGGTTAATCGATTTTGGAGCATTGTTATTTAACGACATAGTTTGTAAGTCGATCTAGTGTTAACATCATTCTCATTTAAGTCGACTTTTTTGGTTTATTTCGATCAGCAGTACATGGGTTTTTAGGCGTATCGATAGTTGGAGGTTAAAATAAGCGAATATACTTACTTAGTTTAAAAAGCATCATGGTTTTTTTGTTTTCCCATTTTTATTTTAGTAACTACTTAGTTTCTTTTAACATATTTTTGTTTCTTTCATTCGCAACAAGACTTGAACTGGAAGAATGAATTTACGAATGTCGTTTGTGCTGAGACTTGGCTCTCAAGTCTAAAACATTAAAAAACTGAAACAGAGGAATTGATGCAGAAGAAGTAGAAACAGAGCAAAACTGATGCAGCAAGAACAATAAGAAGAGAAGTGACGTGGAAGCAAGGCATTGGCTGTAGAAGATGTAGTTCGAAGTCGTTGTAGTCGTTTATATAGTTTTTAAGTCGTTGTAGTCGTTTGGTTAAGTAATACTTACGATTTGTACGATCTTAAGTAATTTTGCTTTTGCGAAAGAAAGAAAAAAAGAGAGAAATCTTGTAGTTCCACAAAGCAATACGTCTCTCAAATCAATATAAAAAAAAGCATTAATGACGACAATAACAATCAAAGATTCCTGACATTATTTACTACACAAGATCACCAAATTCTCACACATAATTTACACTGTAAACCTGCAAAAGAACATAATATCTCACTGGCCCTTGTTTCGTGGATCTTCAGAGTGCATAGCATTGTAGTCTTTTGTGTAAACCCGGTGCCTCCTCTCCCGCGCGTATATAACCCAAAACACCAAAGACAACATTACACCAGCAGACACCAACACAAGACCCACATAGATCCATTTTGTGTATCTCTTCAGTCCCGGGCAATGATCCCTCTCTATATCAGTGAACGTAGACCTCACGAAGTCACACCCTTGCAGGTCTGCCAAGAACGGACCGTACCTGTACAGACCATAGCTTACATTAACTGCTGCAGCCATCTGGCTGTAAAGCTTTAAGGGTCAACCGTCCCTGTGTGCTGCATGTTCCCGGTGTTACAATTTGGCAAGTGAAGTTCTTCCACACCTGCATAAAAACAAAACATAAGACAGACTGGATACGTATTCTACTAGTTTTATGATTGTTCTGCATTCATTAGAAGATTTCCCTTTTCTTGGTTTAGGAAATTATATGGTATTTCCTTTGCTTTTTTATATACGGATGAAGTGTTGGTTGTGAGACTCATCCAAACGAAGAGAGAGTTTTGGAGGGTTTTATCAGTTTAAACGGTTTGACACCGAGAGAAAAAAGGCTTTGAGAGTTTTGGGTTTTGTTTGAGTCTTTTGATTTCAATTTCTAGTTGTGATTAATTCATTCAGTAAAATACAGATAGAATCCTAGATTTACCTCTGTTGCATTGTTTAGATGGACCTCACCAGGCTGGCACTGGTGGTCTGACAGATCAGCGTTGAAGGGGTTACAGAGAAGGGGCATTAGAGGACCCGACTGGTTGTAATAAAGGGGTCGGAATTGAGGCGGGAAGTTCCTGTTGGTCATGTTGCTGATGGCACTGTCGAGAAGGTTGACCAACTGGTATGTCACAAGCTTAGTCCGAGTCAATGTTTCTCTCGTTGCATTATCAACACATGGTAGAATATCGTCTAGAGCCGTGTGGGCTGTTGGGTGTTGGACCCACTGGTCCATGGCAACACACGTATCCCCTAGCTGACAAAGTAGAAGAAACTTTTTGAGAAAGCTTTCAATGCATTGAGTAGACAAATGGTAGAGAGAAAACGGAACTCACTTGTGTAGAAGCAGAAATCCACCACACAAGACGAAGGTACCTGTGACGAGAATCCAACCAAGGATCACCAACCTACCCATTGATAATCACAACAAAAAATCAACATAGAGACTGGAACCAACATAAGACAGAACATAAGAATGAGACTTCACTTACGTATACACAAGGCATTGTAGTCCAAAGATAGAGAGAACTGTAAAAATACAATGAGAATAATCAGCAACTGCTGCGAGTTGTAATCAATATTAGTCCCCAGGAATTTGCTGATGCATATAATTAGACAACTTACGAAATCCAATAAAAGCAAGGAAAAGCATCACAGCAGCGATGATGATGAGCGCAAGTCTCCTGCAACAAAAAGACAAATTATAAGCAAGAAGGTAAAAATAGATGAAATATAACAATATAGTACCGGAATTTTACATGTTGTCTAAGACATTTTGAATCTTGTCTTGGTTCTCCATTGTTTTGACAGAAAGAGTTGTGGCGGAGGAGTTAATCTTCCCCTGTATGTTGTCGATGCTCGACAGAACATCCTGTGGCAGAATGCTGGATTGCACATCCACCTTTTTAGCAGCGTTGAGATAATCTGACACATTCCTGAGGTTTTCTGATGTGAGATTTGCCTGACTCACAACATAGTCCAAAGTATTGGTTGTGCTAGCATGAAATTTCCCTTGACCCGTGTAAAGGAAAATACATCCTATACTGGAATATCAAACACAAGATACCACAGTCACAGAAATATCCCGCAAGAAACAAGGATGACAATAGAACAGCAAGTAAAAGGGAGAATGACAATTACATTGCTGCAATTGTGAACAATATGAGGAGGCTAAGAGATAGAGCATAAGCAATGCGGGAATAGCCGTAAGGTTGACGGGCACAGCAGCAATAACAAAGGCAAATCAGAGACAACGATAGCCCAAAGAACACAAACCAGACTCCTGCTATTATAATGAAAGGCGCCGCTGTATAAGCAACAGACTGCACCACAAGCAAATAATGAGAGAGATTGTTTTGGTCAAAAGTTTATAGCATGTCACACACAATATCCTCCAGACTCATCACAAAGATGAAAAACTATCGTTTAATTAAAAACATCTTTCATCCATATAAGCACAAAACTGATTCAATCAAGAAGGCTAGTTTATGAATCCTAATCCAATTTCATAAATATGAAAAATTATCGACTGTTTTCAAAAAAAAATCTTTCATCCATATAAGCGCGAAACTGTATCAATCAAAAAGGCTAGTTATGAATCCTAATACAATTTTTTGATGTGAGCATAGATACACCTTAAAAGAATCAAACTTCACTTACCCAGAGTAGTAAAGATCAAACCTTTAAATCAAAATTTAGGAATCTAAGAAGAACCCAAGTCAAATAAACCAAACCCAACTAGTTGTGAATCATAATCCATTGATTATTTGCTAGTGAGCATAATTACACCTTAAAAGTTAAAACAATCAAACTCCACTTATCCAGAGTTTTGATGGTAAAGATCAAAACTTTAATAAAAAATTTAGGAATCTAAGAAGAACCCATGTCAAATGAAGCATACCCAACTTGAATGGAGAGAGATTTTTGTGGACCACAGAAATAAATACTCACAGTCCAATAATGGGTATTGCTTATATTCCATCCACCAGTGTAGAGTTTGAAATTATCATTAGGATCTTTTCTTTTGGTTCTCTTTGCAGCCAAAATCAAAGATGAGTTTTCTCCAATTTCCTCTGCAATAACTCTTTCTATTACTCTTGTCCTCCATTCTTCAACACCTCCTTCTTCTTCGTTACCAACCCCTAAAACAATCCAAACCCAAATTGAAAAATCTTGATTTTTTTAAGAACTGAATCGATAATAAAGTACTTCAAAAAAATCTGTGACAGTATTACCAGTAATCGATGTTGCAGTGGCGACAAGAAGAAATGAAGAAAGAATACACACAAGTATAAACACTCTTTTAGATCTGGAACACAACATTATGTCTGTTTTTTTTTCTAACTCTCTCTGTTTTTTTTTCTTTTTTTTTAATGTTTAATGTTTATTCTTGATCGTGGTAGAGAAACAATGGGCTCACGTTAAGAACACGATTTGATGAGAGAGCTCGCTTGACGCGGTTCTCTTCTTCTCTTCCTCGAATCATCGGCGTTTTCATAATAAATTTTTAAGTTCCAAATGAATTTTCTTCAAATTATTATTAATGTGCATTTGCAAAGTAATTCAAATTGTTTTTTATTAGAAAGATGTTCCAGCGAATTCAATTCTTTAGGTAATGTAATTGATTTTTTTTTTTAATCAGGAATAGAATATTAGAATAATTGGTTAGAAAATAATTGTCCAGAAATTCTAAATCTTTAGGGTATATTGGACTTTAAAAAATATTAATTATTTTCAGTATGTTAAAACGGTTCATTCTTCCACATGAATAATGTATCCGTCTACTATGCATTTTCTTAAAAATCTTTCTTAAAAAAATAAAGAAATAATTATATAATTTTCAGTGATGCGACAACTCTTGTATGCATTCCTCCGTATTAAAGATATTCATATACAAAAAATATTAAAATATATATTTTTTCTTTTTGAAATATTTTTTATTTCCAGTTTTATCAAGGACTATTCCTGTAATCCTACACTACAAAAATATTAGTTTGTCAAGTTTTCAAAATTTTAGATAAATCTGAAATTGATTTTCTGGCCAATTCTCCCTAAAATATTTTGATTGTGATTATATTCTGTTGTATAATTAAATTACTAGAAACATAACATGATTTTTTCTAAAATATATATACGATAGTTATGCAGCATAACTTATGCCCACGCGTCACAAAACAAATCTTTGAGAATAAAAACTTGTTGTTGAACGTGACAGAGATATTTTATCTTTTTGGGCACAACTGTCCATTTATTTACTTATTTAATTTTTTGGTTATCAGCTGTCCTTTTATTTTAATTTTCAATGGTCGAAATTTCGTTTTCTATAAACGATTGAATTTGTCTCCAACGAAGATTTTCAATTTGTTTGGAAATCCACTGAAAAGTGAACATGTGTTCCATCTCTGAATACACATGCGACAAATTATAAATGGTATCATTATATAATATCATACCACTAAATTATAATTCTTTTACGTTTTTAATAGGTTGATTGTGAAAAAACAACAAAAAAACTTCATTATAGCCTCATAGGTGTCTTTTATACCACAACGTATTCAAACTAAATCTTTCATTAGTTTTGAGTATAATAGATTAACTTTAAACGTATATTAAGTTACACACTACACATAATCTACAAAACCAATGAATTAGCCTAATAGCTATAATAATTTTTTAACAAGTAAAGAGCAGAGTTCGAAACCCAAACCTGCAACTTAATGTGATGAGTTTTTAGAGGTGACCACAATAATAATTTTTTTTTAATTTGAATTAGCATGTTATATTCAACAAGTGTCAAAAATTATTTCATGCTTAAATCATAATTAGAACATGTAGGATTAGTTTGTAAATTATCAATCAGAAAAGTAATGTTTGATTTTTTTGGCATTAATCAGAATAATCTTTATGAGTTTTTATCTGTCAAATTTTTTATTGGTTGGGCTGTAGGAATTATTTACGCCTTTAAAATACTTTTAAGCATTTGTTTATATCCCGTATTTTTTTTTAATTATATTTGTCCGACTTCGTAAACTACGATCAATAGTGTATAAGTTTAGTGAAAATTTATGATATACAACTAGTAATGAATCTTCCCAGAATAAAAAAATCTTTACCTACCATCTTCAAAATTTAGTAATTAGTACGCCAGATGTTTTTAATTCTAGAATAAATCTCTATTAATTCTAGTACCTTTTTTTTTTGTCGTTACGATAGTACTAATATAGAATGATTATTTTATTTGAGAATTTACGTGTCTTAGTTGAATGGGTTATGAAAACCTACGTGTTCGCCATTCTGTCTTTCGAACTTTTTCAATTTGCTTTATTTTCCTTTTCTCACTAAAAACAAAATGCCACTGTTAGCGTTCATTTGGTCTGCGAATAGTATAGTCACACTTGGCCTCTTCCATTTCCGGGGAGAACAGTTCAACAATTTTTTTTTTTTCGGCATTCATTAGACCCATTGATTTATTTTTGGTAGAACATAATAATAGATCTCAGGATTCAGGAATACTTAAACCTACGGCTGGTAAATAACCAAATCGAGAAAATCGATTGAAACCAAACCGAGATTTTTGATTTTCGGGTTGATTTTGGTTCTCTCAGCTAAATCGATTAGCATGATTTTGGTTTTGTTTTGGTTAGCCAAAAATTTTGGTTCGATTCGGATCGAACCGATCGATTTCTTGGATAATTGTTTTTTACATAACCAGATTACACCAAAAGTAGATCGGTTTTCACCAATATCCGAATTAACCAAATCGAATTACCCAATTTTAACATAAAAACCAAATTTAGCCAAAAATAACCGATTTAACCGAAATTAAAAAAAAAAAAAGGTAAATTTTGGTTTTGATATTCAAAACCAAAATCAACCAAAAACCGAACCAAATTTAGTTTTGGTTAATTTCAGCATCCTTCTAATTTTGCTTCCATTAACCGGTAACCAAACTAATTGACCCAACCGATTTAACTGGACCTTTAAAAAAAATCGACTAATTTTGGTTTTGAGTTACCGAAAATTGAACCGAATTTATTTTTGGTTAATTTCGGCATCCCTCTAATTTTGCTTCGATTAACCGATAACCGAACTAGCTGACCCTAACCGATCCAAAAAACCGAAGTTGCAGGCCTACTTAAAACGATTTCAAGACCCATTTTCCATTTGTCACATCCATAGGCTTATTTTTCAAGATAAAGATTTCTTGAATTAATAAAATTAATGGATTATAAGATAAACTAGCAAAAACCAATAATATATAGAACGAATTTAACGGGCAAAATAGTCCAGAGCCTCAATAACTACAAAACCGGAGATGCAAACATTAACCCTTTAGGCAAGAACGAGCACCGGTAATGAGCGCAGAGAGAAGAAAATGCAAAACAAGAGGAGAGATCCATGGCCGAAGAGAAAAAAAAACTAGAGCCTAAGCATGCACAGACCCGGAGTCGCAGACGTATATAACTAAATTATTCAAAAAATCATTGTTCAAAACTATGTCTTACACTAAAATAATTGATTTGCTTATAATTAAAAACTATATATTGATTCATACAATCTTTATCATCGAGCCGGTGTTCGGAAAACGTGTTCGCGTTTGTTCTCTAGTCATTTATTTCCTTTGTAATTTTCGTGTCACTGACCCCGCGCTAGTTCCTTCTTCTACGAATAAGAATCTCAATGGACTTTAAAAATTTTTGGTTATTAAAAATAAATTCTTTCACTTCTTATTTGGAGAGTGGTTATGGTCATCAGAATGTTGCTTTTTGGGAATTTTAATTTTCTCGGAACTCCGAAGTTTCTAGTAAGGTTCACTCCGATTTGAGGGTTTAATTTCTTAATTATCCTTTTATGGGATGGTGTTTAGTAAACATTTAGGGGTTTTTTTGCCCAAAAACTTTTGTGTATCTTTACCAAATGTTCATCTTTCTGCTATTTATGGAGAAATATTGATTGAAAATATTACTTATATCGTCTTGAAAATTGCTGAAAAAGTAATAAATTCTCTCTCAGAAGATTTTGTGGTCACAAAAGATAAGACATAGTTTACTACCATTAGAAAGCCAATTCTCTCTAAGATACATAATGTTATGGTTTTGCGAAACCAAAAGAGACCTTCAACTAGCAAGAAAACTATTCATACCCTCATTTGTATATGGGGACTTGATAATGCCGTTGTGTGGATGTTTTGTCAAATAGATGAATCAGTTTTGATCATTGTTATTAGTTATTGAGAGTAAAAGGAAAAGCATATATTTTTACGAGCAGTGTAGATATCTTAAAACTATCTGAAAATATAGCTTGTAAACCTTTCTCACAAGATACTTCTTTCATCTATTTCCATAATTCTTACAGGTTTTGATCTAAACTAGATAGAAAACCAGTCAACCCAAACCTTAACCAAATTTTTAACCTGAAAAAGATCCTACGTACCGAGGCGATAAGTAATTTTTTTCTTCAAAATCCCCAAATTCATCTAAGAACCTAAAATCTTTTCTTTTTTCTTCTTGAAATCAATCCCATCTCTGAAATCATGAGCAATGGAGCTTCGAATGGATCATCTAATCGAGAGAGAGTGAGAGTTGGCGTGCTTGAGTGAAATTTTTTCACAAGCCTTCTGATCTATGAAGCATGATCTTCGATGAAGATAGCCATGGCATTAACTCAAGCACAAGGTGCTTATCATCATGCTTCACCACGTACTTGTTTAAGACGCCTGATCGGTACATACCAAGAGAGGATCTCGTCTTCGATTCCTCGGTATCGGTAAGATCAAAAGCAAGTTTCTTGATATGGAAAGCATCTCGATCTTCAGCTTCTTCATTGTAGGCGTGCTCATCTCGGGCGATTAAAGCCGTCTGAGGCATTATCAGAGCTTCGACTTCCTCTTCGATTGCTTCGATTTCTTTGATTTGAGTTTTTTTAGATATAGGGTTCTTCGTAAGAGGATGATGATCGATTTGGGATTTTTTTGATAAGTATTATAACCGATTTCGGGTTTTAGAAGTTTGGTTTTTGGGTTTAAAACCGGTTTAGCATTTGAGTCATTTGGTTAAGCAAACCATAAACCAATCAAAATCGACGCCGTGTAAAAATAGATGAGAAGTATGATTTTCGTGGGGAAATAGATGAGAGGTATCGATTTGTGGGGATTAAGGTTTAGAAGTATGTTTTCGAGAACATTTAGAACGGGATCATAGTTTGGTGGAGGTTCATCGTGATATCGACATTGTTCGTGGGGAAATAGATCGTTTTAACAAAGTATGTTATGCAACAATAAAGTTGGAGTTTCACCAAGTGGATGATAGCCAATACTAAAGATTGTAAGAGTTTGAAAGCCGATTATGAAAAAAAAAGAAAATAATGGATTTTATTATCTATTAGCACGTAAAACTTTCTACATGAACTAAATTCGAATCTTTCGTTATATTATTTCATGTAATCATTAATCATGCAATCTTTTGTATCTTGAAGATTGGATGTTTCTTATGTAAACTCGTTTTTAAAGTAATGAAAGATAGACGTTAAAAAAAACTCATGGCAAAGTCTGATACTATTCGTGATATTCTAAGTTTGGAGTTAGGTATCGGTTAGGGTATATTAATAGTTGGTATCAGATTTAGGTTAAGACCAATATGCTTTTGATCTGGAGGGTTGATTCTCATAATTGTTTGAAAAAGTTCTTCTAGGTAATTCAAAGGGGTTTGGGCAAAAATTATTTTGGGGCAAAAGATTATCATGTGTCTTAGATCTTGCGCTCGGTTAGTGTTATCATTAGCCGATCTTGAGTCACAATCTCGAAGACAGGATTCTATTTAACCCATTGATTAGGAGAAGAACAACGAGCGTTGAATAGGACTGGACCGGATCTTGATATCGAAAATAAGATATCCAGAAATTTTGAGATATCGAGATCTATGATTGTATTATTCAAATCGGATCCGTGGACATCTAATATCCGAGATTCAAATATTTGCCTAAAATTCAAGAAATCTGCGGATATCCAGATTCAGATTATAATTTTTTGAAAAACTTTAAATTCATTGGGCCTTTATTAATTATTTTTTCATGGTGTTTTTGAATGTGTTGCAAACCCAAAATTGTGTCGAAGTAAGGCTTATTTATCAAATTTGTAGAGTTTAAAATATGTTTATGTACTAGATGTGGGACAAAACTATAAGGGGAAGGAGAATTTTTTAAAGTCACATATCGATAATCTACAAAAATACTCTCCCCATACTTTTATATATATGTGCTCATAAAACACCTAAGCAATTCATGTGCCAACTTGATCTCTGATAAGTTTTGTTAAAGATATATATACAAGTTTCGGCAAACGTTGCAAGAAATTAAAGTTTCTATTATTATTTTTAATATATAACGGATATTTATCTGGATCCAGATATACGAGCCATATAAATTTTGTTATCCAAATCTGGATCTGGTTTAAACTGATTAGTGCTTTTGATATCCTGATCTACAAGATAAAAATATGGAGTGTCTAGTGGGTTAAGACACTTCAAAGTGTTTTTTGAACCCAGGTAAGAGAGTAAGGTTGAGAGACCCACTTCAAAGTGTTTTTCGAACCCAGGTAAGAGAGTAAGGTTGAGAGACCCATGTAACACTATTTCTAGGACCTAAGACTCTAGTCGGATATGTTAGTTCGTGTATCGGTTATTGCAATGAATTTCATTAAAATGCCGAATAAATAATAGATGTTCTTATCTGAAATTTAATTAAAAAATATAGTAGAAATCATAAACGATAGTCAATAATCATATAAGACAATCTAACATAATTGGAAGCTCTAACTTAGGCAATGCAATCCATTAGAAACAAGAACTTCACTTCTTCACAAACTGTTAAGAGTTAGTAAAAATTGTGTACTCCCCAACGGAATGGTGATGTGGTCATTACATCGGATCCTATCAACAGCACCATGGACAGCGAAGGATCAAGCTATGGACCAGAGATGGCCTTGCCACTTGAGGATGCTGAGAAGATGGAACAGAGCATGAGGAAAGATCCAAGAGAGACATTCATCATCACCAAGCCATTCCATGACCGAGACAAGACCGGACCGGACAAGACGAGTCACATTCGGACCGAAGGTCCAAGGACACTAAGCTTTGGGAGCAAAGCTTCATGTGTCTTCACTCATCATTAGTGAGGAAACTCTTTAAGACCTTAGATGAGTAAGACACTATTTCCTACTCTAGGTTTCCCAGTTATGGGTTTTACTACGAAAGGGTTTTAAGGCCGAAGGTTTAAGGCATCACATCTCATCTCCCTTGAGTATTTGGCTTGGAAATCTCCACGACAAGTCTATATATTCAAGAGATGTGATCCTATCCCAAGGGAATCCTTACAAAACTTCCTTCTCTCTTCTTGCTTTATTTTTGGGTGTTTTGAGTTTTTCAGAAATTTCGTAAATGACCCAAGTATCAAAGCTTGTATTTTTATTTGGCTTGGGTCTATTAATTAGGGCTACATTTTCCTTTCTTTTGTAGCCTATAAAAAGGCAAACCCTTCTCCTTTAATCATTAAGCAATCATTACATAAAAAGTTGTGTCTTTCATCTTAACCTAGAAACTCTCTCTAGGGTTTGTGGCTCTTGTTCTTTGAGGTTTGTCCTCAGAACTTGAGTGTGGCTACATCAAGCAACCCATAGCTCTTTTGGTGCCTCCATCTCACCTTCATCCACTCCACCGGTTCTACTCACTCCGCCGTTTCATAAATTCACTCTGCCACCGTGTGCGTCAGTCCATTGGTAGTTCTTTGGGGTCGTGTTCTCTACTCTCTCATCCACATATCCAATGCTCAATTAAGCCATCTCCACCTCATCGTCGACCACTCCCACCGTTTCCCTCAACCATTCTCAGCCGCCCCACCATTTGCATCCATTTCGGTCCACCTCCCTCTTACGCTAGCGTTTGGGTCGGTTCTTCTCCTAGGCTCTTAGGCGTGTATCATCTGGTATTAGAGCATAAAAGTCCTAAATGTTGCATCTTTTCAACTCAAACCCCTCCTTTAGCTTAATCATGAATGGGTCTATGAGAAAGTTTCATAATGTTTGCATTTTTTTAATTTAGTTTGGAGTTTGGTTTATGATTAGAGTGTTTTGTTGCTCTTGTCTTGTGTTTTCTGGCTAGATTAGGTTGTTTAGAGTCTTGTGTCTTGCTGATTTAGTTTGTGTCTTGCATGATTAGCCCTTGTCTAGGTTCGATAGCTTAAAGGTTCAAACTTTGTGTCCGATTAGTGTGTGAATCTTGTTTCGATGTGTAGATCCTTGTCTCACTTGTTCCTTGCATGTGTTGGCTATCTTCTCCTTCTTTTTTAGCCTCCTTTGTCATTCAGTAGAAGCTTGCATCATTTTGTTTAGTCTTAGGTTGAAGAAGGGGGTGTATTTGCTAAAAGAAGAAAGTATCTTTGTAACTGCTTTTTGCTTTGCCTTTTGTGTGTGGTCCTTGCTTATTATTGTGACACATCATTTGCCCCAAAATTTGAATTATTTGACTCTCATTTACATCATTTATCACATGTGCATTGGGAGTTAAAGGCTGAACCAAAATTAAAAAGAACCATTTCGTTGAATTTCGTAATCGGTTTTGTCTTAACATTTCGGTTTGAGGTTCTCACGTGTTTAGTGTGATTTTTCGTGAGGTACTTGAGGCATGGCTGAGCCTACGGATATTGTGGGCATCCTCATGAGTATTCAAGCCCAACTCCACCGCTTGGTGAGCAGTGAATTGAGTGGAACAACCGGGTCAACAGCGCTGAGTTCCGATTCAAGATCCCGTGATTGATGATCTCTCTGAAGGAGATTTTGAGCCACCACCGTATAGAAGAGAGAGGCAGTGGCAAAGAGGAGCTTCTAGGGATCGAAATGATCAACACCAACACCGAGCTTATGTCCTCGACCTCAAGCTTAATGCCCCTATTTTAGCAGGAAAAGTTGATCCCGAAGCTTATCTTGATTAGGAGCAAATGATGGATCATATATATCTTTGAGTGTTATGACTATGATGAGCCAAGGAAGGTATCATATGCTGCTGCCCAACTCACGGACCATGCATTGACTTGGTGGGATAGAGACATGTCCGAAAGAAGGCAATGAGAAGGCCGGTTCTGCTTGGGGCGTAATGAAATTTATGATGAAGAAGATATATGTCCCTCCTCTCTACCACCGTGAGCTTCAAAGAAAGTTTAGAAAACTTAATCAAGGGACTAAAAGTGTTGAATAATACTTTGAGGAGTTTGAGCATCTCACAAGTTTAGGGCCTCCAAAAATGGTGAAAGACATACGAAGTTTCCTTGATCACGCTAATTTTTATCAAAGATTCATCAAAGATTTTTCCAAAATAGCAAGACCACTCACCACCCTGCTATGTGATAACACTCATATTTACATGTTTTTATGCATTTTTATAGGTTAGTTTCATACGATATAACTAGCATTTAGGATTAGTTTTGGTGTATTTGCATGAGCTTATGTGTTTATAGGTACTTTGAGGAAATCATGTACTTTTATAGTATTTTGGAGCCACATGGAGCCATAGGGACCTTGGAGCTACTTGCTTGGGCCAAGAACATTATGGAAGGACATCTCAAGAACCTCCGAGGAAGAGCGGCAGCCTAGCATCGAACCAGGGCCATCGGCGTTACTCTTGAGCAAGACCGTTGAGCCAATCCGTCGAACCGGGGCCATCGATGCTCGCCTCGGACCAACTTCGAAGCCGAAGACAAAGACAATCGACGCAAGCATCGACCAGGAGTTGTCGATGCCTGGCCACGAACCATCGACCACACGCATCGACCCGCTGTCGTCTTGAGTCGAGAAAAACTTCGGTTAATGCGAACTTGCAAGTTATGGAAGCTTAGGATCTCGAGTTATGACTTTCCAAAAGCTCCAAGGGCGCCCTAGACTCCCCCAAACCACCTAAACTCTATATAAACACATGTTACCTCATTGTAAAGGAGTTCTCTCTCTTGGCTCCTTTTGGCCACTTTTGAGAACCACCATTTATGTTTTTATAAAGTTCTTTATTTCTTCTTCTTGTTCTCACTGCTTTATTTTATTTACAGCTTTTATTTATTGTTTATCATGTCTTCCTACTCATATCCTGCTGTCACCCTCAGGAGGTATGAGTGAGTAGATCCTTGATATGTCTATATTTTACATGGTTACATCATGCATTTATCACCCTTTTAACCTCGTTTAGTAGCATGTTCTTAGCATTTGTGTCTAGTTTTGCATACTTAGAGCATTTTGCATTAGGTTTGCATACATTCTGCATTTTGGAGTCTTTTCGGATGCACTTAAGGGAGTATTGAAGCTGTTGAGGCTGAATGGAGAAAGGAAAATGAAAAAGCCAAGATCGCCTGCATACGGCAGTCAACCACTCGAGCCGAGCCAAAGGAGCTGTCTTGGAACCAGCTCGACGCGCCACTCGAGCCATCCACTCGAGTCCATGCTAAAGGCGCTCTTAAAACTAGCTCGAGCCCCACACTCGAGCCCCTACTCGAGTCCGCACAAAGGAGCAGTCTTGATTCCTCGACCCAACCTACTCGAGCCACGGTCGAGCTGACCTTAAAAATGCAGTCTTGATCCCAGCCAAACCACTCGAGTGCTCGAGGCCGGAAATAAAAGTGCCGTCTTGAAGTTTTTTTGACGGACTCGACCACCACACTCGATCCAGCTTGCTCGAGCCCGTTTCTAATTTCTATTTTGTCTTTTGTGATTTAGGGTTTTTAACTAAGAGTATAAATACTCTATGAGAGAGATTAGGGGGGGCTCTCGCTTTTTAGGCTCTTATTATCTGTTCATCTGTTGCTTCTTGGATTATAGAACTCTGAATCTACTGAGTATTTGTGTTTGAATCTTTCTATCCCTTCTATTCTCTTCCTTATCTTTATGATTATGCAAGTTATTTTCATTTCAGGGTTTTTGAGTTTGATGTGTTCAGCATGATCGTGAGTAGTTTTCTAGGGATCTTAAGGATGGGTTAGGTTTAGGCTTGGAATCTTAGTCTTCTAGGTGGCTTAGGGTTAGATTAGATGAAATCCCTTATGGATTAGTGATCTTAATGCTAGTTTCTCTCGATCAATTGAATCTAGATCATAGGTTTTTCCACACCCGAAGGTGTTTGATGAAATGCTGAACCAACTAATTCAGAGATTTACATACCTAGCTAAGAGATTGGATGTCTAGGGTGTTTATTGGCTTAAATAGATTGAATCTTAGTGCCGCTAAGCTAGATTTCGCTAGAGATTTAGGTGGAACTAGTTTAGCTTGAGGATATCTTCACGAAAGTGGATTTGGCTACTGTTGAATCTATTGTGCAGGGATTAGCTTAGATAGATTTTGTTAAGCCCCTAGATAGATTAGGAGGATAGACTGACCCCATCCTTAGGACCTTCTTGTTTTGATTGATCTCTTTTTCTATGTCTTTTTCTCATTTTCGCTCTTTTATGATCTCCTTTACTCTGTTTTTCCCTGTTTTCACTCTGTTTTGTTTCATTGCCTTGATCTCCTTTTGCTTAGTTGATAGTTTCACCATTTACTGCTTGCTTGGCTTGACTTAGACGGTTTGATTGCATCCTTTCTGGTTAATATCGTACTCATTTGGATTGATACCTTCGTACAATGGTGATGATGATGAAACCACAATGCTACTAAATGAATTAAAAAATATGGAGGGCTATAGGATATTCTCTAGGTGATATAAAGGGAATATCCCCATCCTTATGGATGCATAGGATACATATAGAAGATGAATCTAAAAATTCCATTGAACCTCAAAGACGATTAAATCCAAATTTAAGAGATGTAAAGAAATTCTTAAATTTCTAGATATAGGTGTTATTTTCCTATTTCATATAAAACATGGGTTTCACATATTCATGTAGTCTCAAAAAGGTGGAATAACTATAATAAAAAAATGAAAATGATGAATTAATGCCTATAAGAACTATTACAGGACATAAAATGTGTATTGATTTTAGAAAATTAAATGCTGCCACTAGGAAAGATCATTTTCTCCTCCGTTTATTGATCAAATGTTAGAGCGGTTGAAATCACTCTCACTATTGCTTTTAGATGGGTACTGGGATTCTTTCAAATCCGATACATCCTCAAGATCAAGAAAAACAGCATTTACATGTCCTATATTTGCACTGAAGAATGTCGTTTGGATTATGTAATGCACCGACTTTTCAACGGTGCATGATGTCAATATTTTCAGATTTAATTGAATCAGTAGTTGAGGAATTTATGGATGATTTCTCTGTGTATGGTTCGTTGGTGGTTGTTTTTTTAATTTATGCAAGGTACTTGAGCGATGCGAAGAGACAAACCTAGTACTAAATTGGGAGAAGTGTCATTTCATGGTAAGAGAAGGAATCGTTCTCGAACATAAGATATCGGAAAGATGGATTGAAGTAAACAAGGCCAAGATCGATGTGATGACAAGTTTAGGGCCTCCAAAAACGGTGAAAGACATACGAAGTTTCCTTGATCACGCTATTTTTTATCGAAGATTCATCAAAGATTTTTCCAAAATAGAAGACCACTCACCACCCTGCTATGTGATAACACTCATATTTACATGTTTTTATGCATTCTTATAGGTTAGTTTCATATGATATAACAAGCATTTAGGATTAGTTTTGGTGTATTTGCATGAGCTTATGTGTTTATAGGTACTTTGAGGAAATCATGTACTTTTAAAGTATTTTGGAGCCACATGGAGCCATAGGGACCTTGGAGCTCTCTTGGGCCAAGAACATTATGGAAAGACATCTCAAGAACCTCCCGAAGGAAGCAGCCCTAGCATCGAACCAGGGCCATCGGCGTTACTCTTGAGCAAGACCATTGAGCGATCAATCGAACCAGGGCCATCGCTCTGCCTCGACCGAACTCGCCGAAGACAAAGACCATCGCAAGCATCGACCAGGAGTTGTCGGCGCCTGGCGAAGACCATCGACCAGCATCGACCAGGCCTCGTGCTGAGTCCTGCTAGAAAAGGAAACTTGGTTAATGCGAACTTGCAAGTTATGGAAGCTTAGGATCTAGGGTGTTTCTAGATAATTTATTTAAGTTTAGTTTTGCTTAATGCCATGGGCCACATAATGGTGATTTGAGTATTGAGTTTGTTAATTTTGCAGAAATTAAATGAAAAAATCTAAAGCTCCACAAACTAGTTCACCATCACCACCATGCCGAATAACCATATCACAATCTATGCGAGAGCCTAGAGAAAAAGCTAAGCGGAAAGAGATAGCCAGCAGCTGACGTGCTCGTAATGAACTGATAGAAGACAAAAGGTCACCAATACTTGGTCAAAACAATAAACAAAGGAAGAAGTTGCGTTCCCTGAAGTTCACACAGACTCAGTTTGCCGATTTTGAGCTACTCGGAGAACTGGTATTTATGACGATGTGGAGTTGATATTTGAGAACATGGGACTCAGTAAATTATTCAAGATGAGAAACATGGCCTATAGGAACCAGACATGTGATTTCTTGGCCACAGCGAGGGTTGAGTTAGGAGACCACGACAGTGACTCGTTGGGTTCTATAATCTTTTTCCATGGGAATGAGGAGAAAGAAATCACATTTGAAGAGCTGAATGACTTGTATGGTTTTCCAACAGGGGACAAGATAGAAGCTCGATTGTCTCAGAGATAAGCAAATTCAGTTTGGAACACCATAACGAGCGGTCAGTTTAAATAGGGAGAGTCTAAAGCGTCATTGATCCAAAATCCTGCTATTCATGCACGAAGGTGTTATCACAAACATATTTCCCTAGAACTGAAACGGGGAATATGCAGAGGGAGGAGTTAGCTTTACTCACTCAGTTCCCGAGCAGCTTTGTATCGCCGCTGTTTTTGCCCAAAGTTTTGTCAACTATGGGGAGGTGGTGAGACGGACAAGGATGCCTAACTTCACGGTGAGTATCGGTGGAGTGATTACATCCATTTTGTTACATTGCGAGATCCTTTGTGGTGGCGTCGCAGACGATGCTGAGCATAGATGCAGGCTATCTCTCTGATAACAAGATATTGGTTGGTCGCGTTGAAGATAAGTTCATCTACTGTTTCCGATGTCGCTCAACACTTCAAAATCTATTGATTTTTAGTAAGACATTTCTTTATTTTTCTTTTTCTATTTTCGACATTTTTATTTTTCCTTCTATGTATTGTTTACGATGTTTTTCCTTTTGATTTGTCTTCACCGAGACAGTGAAAATTAAGTCTGGGGGAGGCATCGTAAACCTCTAATCTTTTCATGTTTTCTTTTGATTTTCTTTTGATGAATTTTTTTTATTATTTTTTTTCTAGCATAAAAATTGTTATACTCTTTTTCCCCTAATCACAGTTCAATAACTTGTGGAAAGGTTTTTAATGAGGTAACAATTATTAAACTTTACCACTATGTTATCTATACTAATATTTTTTACTTTTATGAGATTAGCAAATAGTTTCAAGCAGGAAGATTGGAAAATCCATAAGTGGATCAACAAAACCCCCGATACTTATACGACTCAAAGTTGACTTCTCATGAGACTAGATTGCAAGAGACACATTTAAGTAAGTGCATTCCCTCTTCCTTCCCTTCAATAATTAGAGAAAGGATATAGGTAATAAAGAAGTGAACCAGGTGTTGGAAGCCACTTTTAACATTCGCGTCTCATGGAAACCTGTCCTAAGGGGAAGAAACGAAAAGGATATAGGTATTAAGAAAGTGAACCGGGTGTTGGAAGCTACCACTTTTAACATTCGCGTCTCATGGAAACCAGCCCTAAAGGGAAGTAAAGAGCTGAAAAGAAAAAGGCGATCAATAAAAAAAAATGATACCCTAGAAAAGTAGGGAAAAATCGATTGAATTTGAAGTGAGAAAAGGAAGAGGAAAGGGATTGTACTAAGACAGTCTTGAGCTTACAGTCCCAAGTCGAGATATCACACTTAAACTAAATAAGGGGAGTCAACAAAGAGGAGCCTAAGTTCGAAGATGGATGTGGCTCCAAACTAAGGTAACTTGCAATACTTATGGTGAAGTACATGTAGTACGCTTAGAGATATTTCTATCTCACTAAGTTGAAGGATATTAATAAGATAAGATAATGTAAGGTAAGATGTTCAATATAAATATTGTGTAACTTCTTCACTAGTTTAGGTTTGTTTGCTTGAGGACAAGCAAAAAGATAAGTCTGGGGGAGTTGATAACACTCATATTTACATGTTTTTATGCATTCTTATAGGTTAGTTTCATACGATATAACTAGCATTTAGGATTAGTTTTGGTGTATTTGCATGAGCTTATGTGTTTATAGGTACTCAGGAAATCATGTACTTTTAGAGTATTTTGGAGCCACATGGAGCCATAGGGACCTTGGAGCTACTTGCTTGGGCTAAGAACATCGTGGAAAGACATCTCAAGAACCTCCCGAAGGAAGCAGCGACCAGTATCGAACCAAGGCCATCGACGCTACTCTTGAGCAGGACCGTTGACCCACTCCGTCGAACCAGGGGCCATCGATGCTGTGCCTCGAACTGAACTTCGAAGCATAAGACGAAGACCATCGATGCAAGCATCGACCAGGAGTTGTCGGCGCCGCCGACAAAGACCATCAACCACAAGCATCGACCTAGGCCTGTCGATGCTGAGTCACTGTGCAGAAAAGGAAACTTCGGTTAATGCGAACTTGCAAGTTATGGAAGCTTAGGATCTCGAGTTATGACCTTCCAAAAGCTCCTAAGGACGCCCTAGACTCCCCCAAACCACCTAAACTCTATATAAACACATGTTACCTCATTGTAAAGGAGTTCCTCTCTCTTGGCTCCTTTTGGCCACTTTTGAGAACCACCATTTATGTTTTTATAAAAGTTCTTTATTTCTTCTTCTTGTTCTCACTGCTTTATTTTATTTACAGCTTTTATTTATTGTTTATCATGTCTTCCTACTCATATCCTGCTGTCACCCTCAGAGGTATGAGTGAGTAGATCCTTGATATGTCTATATTTTACATGGTTCTATCATGCATTTATCACCCTTTTAACCTCGTTTAGTAGCATGTTCTTAGCATTTGTGTCTAGTTTTGCATACTTAGAGCATTTTGCATTAGGTTTGCATACATTCTGCATTTTGGAGTCTTTTCAGATGCACTTAAGGAGTATTGAAGCTGTTGAGGCATGGAAGAGCGAAAATGAGAAAGCCAAGGTCGCCACCATCAGTCATACTGAGCCGAGCCAAAGGAGCTGTCTTGGAACCAGCTCGCGCCACTCGAGCCATCCACTCGAGTCCATGCTAAAGCGTCGGCTCTCGAGCCCCACACTCGAGCCTACTCAGTCCGCAAGGAGCGTCTTGATTCCAGCTCGACCCAACCTACTCGAGCCACCTGGTCGAGCTGACCTTAAAAATGCAGTCTTGATCCCAGCTCGACCAAACCACTCGAGTGCCTCGAGCCGAGGAAATAAAAGTGCCGTCTTAAAATTTTTTTTGACGCCTACCACACTCGATCCAGCCAGCTTGTTTCCTAATTTCTATTTTTTTGTCTTTTTGTGATTTAGGGTTTTTAACTAAGAGTATAAATACTCATGAGAGATTAGGACGGGGACTCTCGTTTTAGGCTCTTATCATCTGTCATCTGTCTATTCTTCTTCGGATTATAGAACTCTGAATCTACTATTTGTGTTTGAATCTTTCTATCCCTTCTATTCTCTTCCTTATCTTTATGATTATGCAAGTTATTTTCATTTCTAGGTTTTTGAGTTTGATGTGTTCATCATGATCTGAGTTTTCTAGGGATCTTAAGGATGGGTTAGGTTTGGTTAGAATCTTAGTCTTCAGGTGGTTTAGGGTTAGATTGACGAAATCCCTTATGGATTAGTGATCTTAATGCTAGTTTCTCTGATCTTGAATCTAGATCATAGGTTTTTCCACACCCGAAGGTGTTTGATGAAATGCTGAACCAACTAATTCAGAGATTTACATACCTAGCCTAAGAGATTGGATGTCTAGGGTGTTTATTGGTTTAAATAGATTGAATCTTAGTGTTCGCTAAGCTAGATTTCGCTAGAGAGATTTAGGTCGGAACAAGTTTAGCTTGAGTTTATCTGTAATGAAAGTGGATTTGGCTACTGTTGAATCTATTGTCTAGGGATTAGCTTAGATAGATTTTGTTAAGCCCCAGCTAGATTAGGAGGATAGACTGACCAACCCCATCCTTAGGACCTTCTTTTTTGATTGATCTCTGTTTTATGTTCTTTTTTCGGTTTTCGCTCTGTTTATGATCTACTGCTTTCTGTTTTTCCCTGTTTTCACTCTGTTTTTAGTTTCAATTGCCTTGATCTCCTTTTGCTTAGTTGATAGTTTCACCATTTACTGCTTGCTTGGCTTGACTTAGATGGTTTGATTGCATCCTTTGGTTAATATCGCACTCATTTGGATTGATACCTTTCTACTACAATGGCATGATAGTGCATTGAGGCATTTGAGATAGCATAAACATAAAAATTTGCTATTTCAATCCTTTAGATCTCTTGGGTAGAGATCGATGATGGGATTTATGTTATAGGATTTCATATGTTCTTTGTTCTTAATCGATTCTAGCTACTCTAATATTCAATCCTAATGCTAAGTTATGTCCTACGGGATGTGTTTAAGGTTATACCAAATCAGTAGATGAGGTTATACGAATAGAAGCCCTTAGCACCACGAGAGTGGGTTAAAACTTCAGATTTGAATATTATGGAGTATTAGCTATGGTCGAGTTTGTTGTTTGGTAAAGTTAATCATTGATCTAGCCTTAGCTAAGTTAGATTAAAACCTTAGAAATGCTTCACCACGAGAATGGGCTGTGTTTCGGAAATAGATTTATCAATCACTTCGTATTACTGAAAACATAAGGCCGTTTGATTGACATTTCAACGAAAGTTTATGAATACTTAGTAATCGATGATGGGATTGTGCGCAATGCGTGAAAGTCACCACGAGAGTGGGTCGGACACAGTGACTAGCATATCACGAGAGTAGACTGGTCTATAACCGAAAATCACTAGATTGACAAACACAAACTAAATTGGTAAAAGCAAAAATCCTAAATGTAGACTCCTTGAAATCATTCTCATTTACCCTAGAGGTCAATTATTAATTTAATATTTAAGTTATTTAATTTAAATTATTTTATATTTATGCTATTTAATTTATGCCATTTATTTTCTGTTATTTATTTTCTGCAATTTAATTTCTACAATTTATTTTATGTTAATTTCTACAATTTAATTTCCGCACTTTAATTTCTACAATTTATAATTCAGTAATTTAATTATTGTTTATTTATTTTATGCATTTTTAGATATCAGAATTAAAACCCCAAAAACAATTATAATTTGCCTAGATTAGATTTACGCCTATAATCTCTCTGTAGTTATTCACAGTCTCTGTGGATCGATCCTGTTTGTACTGCAATTTCATTTGACCGCACTGCGGTCACATCGGATTAAACTCTCGAGGAAACTCGGGTGAAAACTGGTGGTGGGAAGAAGCGTAACCTTCTCTCCATGTCACTATGCAAGGACGTCGAGTTCAACTTCGATGACGCATATTTCGAAGCACTCCGATCAATCAAGAAAGAGCTAGTGAGTGCACTGATAGTACAACCGCCAGATTGGGAGTTACTGAAATAAGCAATTTCTTTACTGAACTATCATGTCATTGTAGTACAGAAAGGTATCAATCCAAATGGGTGCGATATTAGCCAGAAAGGATGCAATCAAACAGTTTAAGTCAAGCCAATCAAGCAATAGGTTATGAAACTATCAAGCTAAGACAGTAATAATCAAAAGCTAAGACAGTAATAATCAAAATCAAAAACAGAGACTAGCAGCAACTAGCAAAACGAAAACAGAGCAATAACAGAATGATAGCTACTAACAGAAACTAGTAAAGGCAATGAAACAAAAATCAATCAAGCAAGAGAAGCTCCTAAGGATGGGGTAATTGACTTGGTGTATCCTCTTAATCTACCTAGATGGTTTAACAGACTCAATCAAGCTATTCCCTAGACATTAAACTCATAAGCAGTCAAGTTCATTCCCATGATAAATAACCTTAGACTAATCTAGTTCCAGACCTAATCCCTTAGCGAAATCTAGCTTAGCAGGCATTAAGAATCAGTTTAATAAAGCCAATAAATACCCTAGACAACTAATCCCTTAGGCTAGGAATGTAAATCTCTGGAATTAGTTCAGTCAGGCATTTCATCAAACACCTTCCGGGCATGGAAATACCTAGGTTCTAATTCCAATTGATCAGGAGAAAGAGCTTCTAGCGATCGTCTTTGCTTTCGAGAAGTTTCGCCAATACTTAGTGGGTTCTAAAGTCATTGTAAACACGGATCATGCGGTGCTAAGATATCTACTCGCTAAAAAGGATGCAAAACCGAGGCTACTTTGCTGGATACTACTCCTCCAAGAGTTTGATTTGAAGATAAAAGACAAGAAAAGAATAGAGAACGAAGTGGCGGACCACCTTTGTCGGATGAGAATCAATGACGAAATCCCTATCGACAATTCATTACCAGAGGAACAAGTCTATGTCATTAAAGTACTTATCGGCAAACACAACCTCAATAAGGAGCTGAAAAGCATCAACGCCATCAAGGACTAGTAACCATGGTACGCCGACATTGTCAATTATCTCGCTTGTGAAGAAAAACAACCTGATCTCGTCGGATATCGCAAGAAAAAGTTTTTCAAGGAGATAAATCAGTATTATTGGGATGATCCAAACCTCTACACACTATGTAAGGATAAAATATACAGAAGATGTGTTCCTGAGCACGAAGTTCCCTGAATACTGACGGGATGCCATGGTCTACATATGGAGAACATTTCGCTACATTTAAGACAGTAGCTAAGGTGTTTCAAGCGGGATTTTGGTGGCTGACTTCGTATCGAGACACTCACCGATTCATTTTAGCCTGTGATGCATGTCAAAGAATAGGGAACATAAGCAGGAGGAATGAGATGCCTCAGAATCCGATAATGGAAGTGGAAGTCTTCGATGTATGGGGAATCGATTTTATGGGACCCTTCCCAAACTCACTGATGTAGAGGTTTTTTATGCCTCTTCACAGGTTTCACCCAAGAAATTAATCTCGAGAGTTTAACCCTTAAAACCGCAAGTGCATAGTTAAATGCAATTGTAGTAATACGGGGTCGATCCACAGGGAAATATAATAACAACATAGAGAATGCAAATACAGATCTAATCTAGGTGGAAATAAAATAGAGTGAGGCTGATTCCTAATCTAAAATAATTTTGGAAATAATAAAACAGGAAATAAAGTAAATAAACTCGAAACAATGAAAGCAATTAAATCTAAACTAAGCATAAACATAATTGCATTAAGTAAATAACAATAATAAACTACCTATATACAAACTATGAGTGATAGTCTAAATCAGGAAACCTAAGTCTAGAATTCATTTTTTATCTAAATAATTTATATTTGTCATTCTAGGGATTTTCTAGATCTTGCTAGTCCACTCTTCGTTGTATGCTGAACTGACATATCATGATCATATAATCTAAGTATCAGACTCTCACCTCAAGAATACAAAGTGAAAGATAGATTGATTTCTAAAGTACAACCCACTCTGTGGTGAAATATTCCTAAGATATTCAATTTAACTGGAAAGCCAGATCTATAATTAATTCATCAAACAACAAATTCGACACTAGCTATGACTCTCTAGCATGCAAATCTGAAGGTTTGATCTACGTCGTGGCATCAAACACTTCTAAATAGTCAACCACACCTACCGGATTCAGTTATACTCTTAAGTATCTCCCATGAGAGAGTACTCAACATTAAAGTGCACACTAGAGTAGCTAGATCGGTTAAGTACAGTAATAAATCCTAAAACATAGATCCCATCATTGACCACCACCCCATGTAGTCTAAAAGATCTAGACTCTTGTCTCTATTGGGTTACAAAGACAAGGGTTGACTTATAAAATAATAAACAAAACTTAAAAAGGAAACTAATATAAAACACTAATCAAAGCATAAAAAAACGAATAAGAATAAGTATTGACCTACAGCAGCAGAACTTTATTAGATCTGGAAATGTGACTGCTACAAGATCTATTTTTGTGTATGTTCTTGTTCTCTTTCCCTAGTTACATTACAAGTGATTATATAGTATTAAGGTGTTCTGGAACCATCCATTTCGTCCTTATCTTGTTTACGGAGGTTAAGAACTGAAATGACAAGGTCTAAGTCATATCTTGCCACGTAAGAAATTTTCAGCCTCGGAGGTGAGCATCGACCTTGATGGGTCGATGCTAGCGTCGATCTGGCTCACGACTTGGTGGTCGATGCATCCTTGGGGAATTCTTTCTGAAAAATCTTTGGACTCAATATCGACCCCTACGTCGATATTAAGATCGATTCTGCATTTTTTGGATTACGTGAAATCTTTCTCAAGATATGTACAATCTAGGCGATGTCACCAGTCTTCCTGTGAGGCTTGTAAGCTCCAAAAAATCTCTACTACTCATATTTAGCTCAAGTAACTAAAAACATATAACCACATGCAAAAACACTAATTACACTAAATATTAGTTATAAAAGCTAAAACTAACTTATTCATAAATAAAAACATGTAAAATATGATCTATCAAGTCCCCACACTTATCCTTTGCTTGTCCTCAAGCAACAAAAGTCAAGCATGGTGAAGTTATTTTATTAAAAACAAATAAAGATAAAGAGAGTGAACTTGTACCTTGTGACATTGTTGTGTTAAATGCTTTTCGTCTTTGTTGAAGTAGAATTGTCTCTAATGTACTCCATGTACTTCACCATAAGCATACACACCTTAAATCAAACCACTCCTCCTTTGAACTTTGACTCCTTATCATCAACCTTACTCTTTCAGATTTCGTTAGCTCAAGCGTCTTGGTACAAATCCTTTCTCTCCCTTTTCTCACTTCAAGGTCGAATTGATTTCTCCCTACTTTTCTAGGGTATCATTTTATTTTTTCTATCAATCGCTTTTTCTTTTCTATTTTTGGACAGGTTTCCATGAGACACGAACAATAAAAGTGGTAGCTTCCAATGCCCGGTTCACTTCTTCTTACATATATCCTTTTCTTTTCTTTTCTGAAGGGAAGGAAGAGGGGAGATGTACTCACATACGTGTCTTGCAGGTCTCATAGAGGTATCATGTCTCATGCATCTCAAGCCTCGAGAGTTTTAAGATTCATTACGGTGAGAAATCAATTCTGATTTGCCAAAGTCTTCGAAGGAATTATCATTTTGAGGTTTGTTGATCCACTCATGGATTTTCCACGTTTCTAGTAAAGATCAAATATTATCATACAACATCCAAACATAAACACAAATAACACAATAAACAAGTTCAAATGCTACCTCATTAAAAACCTTTTCACATGTTATTGAACCTATGAGCGAGGAAAAGAGTGTAACAATCTCTCAAAATAAGAAAAACTTATGGTAAAACTTACATCAAAGATGTCAAGGAAAAATTACCTCCATTGATCACAAGACTTCCCCCACACTTATTTCACAACGTCCTTGTTGTGATGTAAGACAAAGGAGAAAAACAAGAGAAAAACTTACACTGATTCTCTTATCAGGTTGTGGGTTTGAGCTCCCACATGACAAGTCCTGAATATATATATATATATATATATATATATATTTTAATATATGGTGAAGAACACCTGAAAAACAAGAAGCAAAAAGAGAAAATAAAAAACCAAAAACTAGAAAATAATAAAATGAAAATATGTACAAAGATAAAATGTTCATTTAACGTCATGAGCACGACCTCATTGAATGGTCATAAGATCGTGGAGATAATAGCTGAAAGTTTGTGCGACGATTCCTTGAATCGTTCTCTTTGAAGTCAGTATGGTGAATTAATATCTCCCCAGCAGGAGTGTATGTGTCGTTAATTATTTCTTCACCCAGAGACTCTCTTTTTGAGTGTGATCGTGAAATGATTTTTGTTGGCGTTGATTAGTAGAACACATCTCTATTCACATATGTAAATGAGATTCTCTAGTTTGTGATCGATCCGCGCCAACTGTTGCTAGGAACGGTTTACCAAGGATGAGTTGAGTGTGCTCATCTCCCCTTATGTCCACTATATGGAAGTCTGTGGGAATGCGACAGTTCGCAATCCAGATGATCACATTCTCAGCAACTCCGTATGAGTGCATCGCATCAGCATTAGCGAGCCCGATCCGAACATTTGACCTTGTAAGCTCGTGGATTCCCAACATCTTAGCTCGTTCCATGGACATGACGTTTATGCTGGCTCTTGAATCACATAAAGCATCATTGAAAGTACGACCAAGTATAGAGCATGTTACCTTGTATTGCCCAAAGTTAGCTCTTTTGAAGATCGTTGTGATCGGTCCCTTGAGTCGTGTGTCTATGTAGAGCTCTTTGATTTCTTCGATAGTCTCCTTAGTATCAATGAAGTATAGATCGAGGTTGTATTAAAAAGAGCTTCCTCGAATGTGTAATCCCTCGATAGTGATCGAACAAGTCGTCTGAACATGCTCGAGATAGCAGCATTATCGGTCAGGTTAGATCGATGGGGACGTCGACTGGTCTAGAATCGACCAGGATAGGTCGATGTGGCTTTCGGGCCGTCCTGATGCGCATCAACCATGATGGACCGATGTGATGGTGATATAGTCAATTTCTTACTGAACTATCATGTCATTGTGAAATGCAGTATCAATCCAAATGGAGTGCGATATTAGCCAAGAAGGATGCAATCAAACAGTTTAAGTCAAGCCAAGCAAGCAATAAGATGTGAAACTATCAACCTAGGCGAAACTAAAAGCGAGACTAGCGCAACTAGCGAAAGCAACAGAAGCGATAACGAGCGATAACTGCAGGAACTTGTAAAGGCAATGAAACAAAAAATTAATCAAGCAGAGAAGCTCCTAAGGATGGGGTAATTGACTTGGTGTATCCTCTTAATCTACCTAGATGGTTTAACAAACTCAATCAAGCTATTCCCTAGACATTAAACTCATAAGCAGTCAAGTTCATTCCCATGATAAATAACCTTAGACTAATCTAGTTCCAGACCTAATCCCTTAGCGAAATCTAGCTTAGCAGGCATTAAGAATCAGTTTAATAAGCCAATAAACATCCTAGATAACTAATCCCTTAGGCTAGGAATGTAAATCTCTGGAATTAGTTCTGTCGGGCATTTCATCAAACACCTTTTGGTGTGGAAATTAGCATTAAGAACACTAATCGAAGGGAAATCAAACAATAAACACTTAAACCACCTAGGAGACTAAGATTCAACACCTAATCTATCCCATCCTTAAGAACCTAATGATTCAGAGACCATGAAGAACAGATAATCACAAACCAAATCAAAATAACTTGTATAAGTAGAAAGATAAGGAAGAGAATAGATATAATGGAAAGATTCAAACAAAAATAACAAGTAGATTCAAAGTTATAGGATCTAGGAAGCAAGAACAGATGAACAAAGCTTAAAAGCGAGTTTTTTAGTGTTAAGCGATTATAGGGTATTTATACTAAGAGATAGAAACCAAATCACAAAAGACGAAATAGGCTAATTTTTGGGGGCACTTTCGACCATGGGTTTTTAAGTAAGAGTATAAATACTCTGTGAGATTAGGATGGGGGACTCTCGTTTTAGGCTCTTATCATCTGTTCATCATTCGCTTCTTGGATTATAGAACTCTGAATCTGAGTATTTGTGTTTGAATCTTTCTATCCCTTCTTATCTTTATGATTATGCAGTTATTTTCATTTCTGGGTTTTTGAGTTTGATGTGTTCATCATGATCGTGAGTAGTTTTCTAGGGATCTTAAGGATGGGTTAGGTTTGGAAGCTTGGAATCTTAGTCTTCAGATGGCAGGTTAGATTAGACGAAATCCTTGGATTAGTGATCTTAATGCTAGTTTCTCGATCAATTGAATCTAGATCATAGGTTTTCCACACCAGATGTTTGATGAAATGCTGAACCAACTAATTCAGATTTATACCTAATAAGAGATATGTCAGGGTGTTTATTGGCTAAATAGATGAATCTTGTGCTGCTAAGCTAGATTAAGATTGGTGCGAACTAGGCAGTTATGGTCACGAAGTATTTGACTCTTGTTGAATCTATTGTCTGAGGGATTAGCTTAGATAGATTTTGTTAAGCCCTAGCTAGATTAGGAGGATAGACTGACCAACCCCATCCTTAGGACCTTCTTGTTCTTGATTGATCTCTACGTTTTCTTTTGTTTTCGCTCGTTTATGATCTCGCTTTACTCTGTTTTTCCCTGTTTTCACTCTGTTTTTAGTTTCTGTAATTGCCTTGATCTCCTTTTGATTAGTTGATAGTTTCACTTTTACTGCTTGGCTTGACTTAGGCGGATTGATTGCATCCTTTCACTTAATATCGCACTCATTTTATTGATACCTTTCTGCTACAATGGCATGATAGTGCATTGAGCATTTGAGATGGCATAAACATAAAAATTTGCTATTTCAAATTGGTCCATTTGGGTGTTGCTTTTACATTTAGGATTTCAAATCGTTTTAGATCAAGTTCTTTAAGTCTACACTCATCACCTTCTGTTTCCTTCTTTGTCTTTGCATTTGGTACTTCAGAAAGCCACTCGAGTGCCGGACCGAGTCGACCATCAAGGCCCGACCTTGGCATTCAGCTCGACCACACTCGAGTGCCCAGACGAGTCGACCATCACGCAGCGACCTTGGCATTCCGCGCAAAGCGAGATCGAAACGAGAACCTCACGCCTTCCGTTGACATTAATAGAAAAGTTGAGGGAGCAGAGAGCACACATCAGAATCGATCACCGGATCAGGTGGGAATGGGCGACAACAACCCACAGGTTACCTCGAGGAAGCACCTCCTCGAGGCCACGGTTGATTAGCAGGCGATGCTCCCAACACTCACACTCGCGGCAAGGGATTGTCCCTCCTACCATCCCGAACAACAACTTTGAGATCGAGTGGTTTGATCGCTATGGTACAGCAACAAGTTCCATGGCCTGCATGGAGGATCCTCTTGATCACCTAGATGATGAGTTTGATAGGCTCTGGCCTCACTAAGATCAATGGAGTGAAGATGGCTTCAAACTATGACTTTTCCTTTCTCTCTTGGGGACAAAGCACATGTGGGAAAGAATCTACCCCATGGCTCTATCACTTCATGGGATGACTGCAGAAAGCTTTCCTTGCCAAGTTCTTCTCCAACTCTCGCCGGCTCGACTCCAATGAGATATCCGGTTTTGCCCGAGAAAGGTGGGGAAACATTCGCTGGCTTGAGAAAGATTCAAAGGTTACACATTGTGTCCTCACCACGGTTTCAGCAGAGTCTCTACTCAGTACACTTTACAGAGGGTTCAACCAAAGATAAGGATGGTTCTTGACACGAATGACAATTTCCTCACAAGGATGTCATTGAGGGCTGGGAATGTGGAGAACCTTCCTCAATCGATAGAACTACTCGCGAGACTATGCGAAGTGCTGCGTGTTGATTCGGAAGAAAGGCATAGGCAGGACATCAAAACTTTGAATGCCAAACTGGATCAACTCCTTCTCAGCGAGAAAAACACGTTAATTTTGCAAGTGAAGATGAGATTTTCCAGATTCAAGATGGGAGGATACTAGTATGGAAGAGGTTAGCTACATTCAGAATCGGGTGGCACAACAAAGGCTTCAACTACAAGAACAACCGAATTGTCTTACAGGAGCACCAGTTGCTACCGCAAGATCAGTGCACCCGCCTCGCAACACCGCCTCCATCCAAGCCTTTCACCGCTTACACCAAAATCAAGGTTTGTTCCTAAGCCACTACAGAGCAACCATCGCAACGAGGGAGTAATGGGTCCACCACCGGGTTTTCAACATCCCCAAGCTCAACCTTCTACACCTATGGATCCCAGCTGCATGCAACAGCTTTTACAATCAGGCAGCCGTGCATTGGACATAGCTAAGAGAATTGGTGAAGTCAAATCCCAGATGGACTTACTACTCAACTCAGCAAATTTGAGACATTGAACTCCAAATTCAAGTACTTGGAGAACCAGACTGCATCAAGTTCTTCCACAAAGCCTCTTGGCCAGCTTCCGGAAAGGCGTAAAAAGATTTTGCACACATCAATGCCATCACTTTAGGAGTGGGCCAGGTTACCTGAGAGGAAGGATCAGTTAAAGTCACGAGGACAGTGAATTGAAGATGGGGAGGATTTGAGCTGCAAAGAAGACCAAGAAACTCGTCTGGAGGCTGACTCTAGCAACCAGCTCGAGCACCCCACTCGAGCTAGCACCCCACCTGCTGCAAAACCTGTCGTTCAAGAGGAAAAAAAGCACCCTTTATTCCCCCTCCTTACAAGCCCAAACTGCCTTTCCCAGGAAGATTCAAAAAGGATCTAATGGAGAAGTACARAGCAATTTTTGACAAACACATCAGGRAAGCAGAGATTAGGTTGCCACTCATCGATGCCTTTTCAATGTTACCTGTATATMAGAAATTCTTGAAGGATGCAGTAAATGAGAAAGCCAAGGCGATTCARGGTATGGTGGTTTTGTCAGAAGAGTGCAGTACCATCATTCAGAAGAGGGTTATCAAGGAGAAGCTAAGTGATCTGGTTCATTCACTACCATACTCTCTAGGTCGATGCTCTTCAAGAAATCCCTTTGTGATCCTTGAGCATCTATCAGTCTCATGCCCTAGTTCTAGAGGTTAGGATTCAGCAACTCTGAAGCCTTGCAACATCTCTTTGGTGCTTGAGCAGATCCGGAACTCCTCATGTTGGAAGATCACCTCTGATGGTTGGAAACATTGAGGTACTACGATTTCATAGTTGAGAGATGGATGAAGAACACAGAGATCCTCGATTAGGAAGACCTTTGCTGTTGGGGCAGTTATTGATGTTCGAAAGGAAAGATCGATCTCAACCTTGGGCTAACTTCAAAATGATGTTCGATATCAAAGCCACAATGAAAGTCGGAAATAGAAGGGCGAGATCTTCTATGTTGAAATGGATCAACTTGCTAATGAACTTCTGAGGAATTTAATGAGGAAGATCACCTTCGACCGCTTTGACAAAGTGGGAAAGATGGGTACTTACAGCAAACTTTGGGGTATGTGATGATTTTGGACTCGCATAAGGTTTTGAAGGGTCGAGAGTCTTTAAGATCGATTGGGTCGAAAGCAGAGGTTTTTGCGGTAGAACACATTGGCGCGACGCCCAGCTCGAGTCACCTCGAGCAGGACTACTCAGTGCTCGGCGCGACCGCTCGAGTGCACCAGTCGAGCCAGCTACATGCGCAGACTCGCACGCCACTCGAGCATGCTCGAGCAGGCTCCTGCATTGGGCGGTGACTCGAGCACCAAGGTAGACCTGAAACCACTTCCTGCTGGGCTGCGCCTTTCTTGGACCTAATTCTACATACCCAATCATAGTAAATGATATGATGAATGAGATGAGTTGATTTGCTATTGATTAATTGAGGAAGTTTAGAAAAGCAATTGGTCTGAATGATATTAAAGGAATTTCACCAGCTTGTGTACTCATAGAATTCATCGGAAAATGAATCATATCTAGCATTGAACCTCGAGAGGAGATTGAACCCAAATTTGAAGGAAGTGGTTAAAAAGGAAATTCTTAAGTTGTTAGAAGTGGAATCATCTACCCTATATCGATAGTACTTGAGTTTCTCACATGTATTGTGTTCCAAAGAAAGGAGGTGTAGCTTGTTGTTAGGAATGATAAGGATGAATTGATACCCACTAGAACTATCCTGGTCATAGGATGTGTATTGATTATAGGAAATTGAATGCTCCATCTAGAAAGATCATTTCCCATTACCATTCATTGATCAAATGTTAGAAAGGCTTCGAAATCATCCACAACTGTTTTTTAGATGGGTATAGTGTTTCTTTCAAATTCTTCATCAATGATCGGGAAAAAACTACTTTCACTGTCCATATGGAACTTTGCCTATAGGAGAATGCCTTTTGGTCTTTGTAATGCACCTGCTACTTTTCAGAGATGCATGACTTCTATATTCTCGGATTTAATAGAGGGACTGTGGAGGTATTCATGGATGATTTTTTCGTGTATGGCTTTTCTTTCTCCTCTTGCCTTTGAACCTGCGGTGCTTACTAGGTGTGAGGAGACAAATCTGGTTCAGCTGGAGAAATGCCACTTTATGGTCGGAGAAGGGATTGTCTTGGGGCACAAATTTCGAGAATGGGATAGAAGTGGGCCAAAGGTTGACGTGATGATGCAGTTGCAACCGCCTAAGAGCGTCAGGGATATCAAAGTTTCTTGGGTCATGCTGTTTACAGGCGGTTCATCAAGGATTTCTCAAATATAGCGCCACTCACTAGGCTGCTATGCAGGAACAAGAGTTCATCTTTGATTCGAGTGTTTGAGGGCATTCCAGCAGATTAAGGAAGCTTTGGTCTCAGCTCCAATAGTCCAAGCACCAACTGGGACTATCCGTTCGAAATCATGTGTGATGCATCAGATTTTGCTGTGGGAGCTGTTTTGGGACAAAGATTGACAAGAACATGTGATCTATTATGCAATAGAACACTTGATGAAGCTCATGGGAGATATGCAACAATAGAGAAGAATTGCTGGCTGTTGTCTGTTTTGAAAGTTCAGAAGCTACCTAGTGGGTTCCAAGGTGATGTCTGCCAGATCATGCAGCACTCGGCATATCATGCGAAGAAGGAGGCCAAGCCAGACTGCTCGATGGATACCTGCTAGGGTTTGACATGGAGATCGTTGATAAGAAGGGTATAGAGAATGGAGTAGCTGATCATTTATCAAGGATGAGAATAGATAATCCATTGCCAATAGATGATTCCATGCCTGAGGAACACTCATTGCTGTTGTCTTGGCAATAGAAGAGCTGCATGGTATGCGAGATTTTGCCAATACCTTGGCGAAATCCCTAGGAGTCTTGATGCTTACAGGAAAAGAAGTTTAGAGAGATGTGAACCACTACTTCTGGGATGAGCCTTACTTGTACAAGAGAGGTTCAGATGGTCTTTCAGAAGATGCATAGCTGAGGGAGAAGTAAATGGGGTTTTGGAGCACTGTATGGTTCGGTTTATGGGGGTCACTTTGCTCTTTCAAGACTATGCAGAAAAGTTCTCCAAGCAGGATTGTGGTGGCCTTCAATGGTCAGGATGCTCAAGCTTTCATCACTAGGTGTGATCCTTGCCAGAGAATGGGTAACATCGCGAGGAGGATGCCTCGGGATTAAGAGTCGAGGTATGTATGGGGCATTGATTTCATGGGCCTTTCAACCCACCCATCTCTAGAACGAGTTACATCTTGGTGGGCTGATTATGTCTCCAAGTGGGTTGAAGCTATAGCCTATCTACCATGATGCAAGGGTGGTTCTGAAGATGTTCAAGAGCATTATCTTCCCTAGATTTGGAGTACCAAGGTGTGATCATTGATGGGGGATCCCATTTCATCAACAAGCTCTTTGAAATCTTCAGAAGAAGCATGGGGTTAAGCATAAGGTAGCCACGCCATACCATCCTCAAACCATGGGCAGGTGGAGGTGTCTAACAAGCATATCAAAGCCATCTTGGCAAGAGTAGTAGGAGTCTCGAAGAACTCTTCTCAGCTGATGAGACTCTTTGGGCATATAGGACTGCGTTCAAGACACAATGGAATAACACCATTCCAGCTGCTCTATGGCAAGGCTTGCCATCTGCCTGGGATTGAGTACAAGGCATTATAGGCAAGAAACTCTTGAATCTGGATATCAAGACTGCCCAGGAGAAGAGAGCATTGGATACACATGAGCTGGAAGAGGTCAGGTTGGATGCCTACGAGTTCCAAGGTTTGAAGGAGAGGACAAAGCCTTCCATGACGGAAGGATTCTTCCCAGGAATTCAAAGCTGGTGATCAAGTGCTCCTTTTCAACTCGAGACTCAAGATATTTCCTGGAAAGCTGAAGTCCAGGATGGTCAGGACCATTCGAGTCAAAAGTCTCACCTTATGGAGCGGTTACTCTGATCGGGAAGGGTGACTCAGGTTTCTTGTGAATGGGCAGAGGCTCAAACTATCTGATTACATGTCCCAGAGGAACTTCCATCCTCTGATGAACTCCCCCTTAAGTAAAATAGGAAGTCAAGCTTAGTGGTATAAACAAGCTCACTTGGGAGGAAGTCCCATGTCTATCCTGTATATAATGATCTAATTTTCTTGATAAACCGTCGTTTAATTTGCTAATTTTGTTTGTTTGTTTGTGTGTTTTCGTGAGAAGGCAGCAGGTATGTCCGACTCGACCGGCCCCACTCGCGCCATGTGGTCGCCAAGAACGCCAAAATTCAAAATCCGACAAAGTCTCGACTCGACCGATCCCACTCGATTCAATGGCTCGAGTCGTGGCGCCCAAATTCAAATTGACTGACAAGGGACAAGAGCGACTCGACCTGGTCCACTCGAGTCACATGCTCGAGCCAACTTTAAGCGCCAAAAATTCGACTTTCGAATTCAAATGGACGCTCCTCCCTTTCATCTAGCTCCATCCTTCGCCTATAAGGAGCATTCAAGCCTTCGAGTTCACAACACCACTTCTGTGCTCCACCATGCCTGAAGATCCTACAAAGGAGAGTCCGGTGACGCCATCTGCTGAGGCGTTAGACACTTTCGAAGCTAAGAGGACCGGTTTCACGCCAAAGAACCGATGGAAATTTATGAAGTTAGCGAGCCACCAGCTCGAGTCCGTGGTTCGAGCCGACGAAGAAAAGCAAAGGCAGAGGAGTTACCGAAGACCAGCTCGACCGCATCCCTCGAGTCAACCGGTCGAGCCGAGGGACGATGATGATGACATCGCCCCACTCGAGCCAATGGGTCGAGCTAGAGAAAGAAGCCATCAAGAGTTCTCGGGACAAACGGCAATCGCCAGTGGAAAGAAACCGGAGGAACCTAGTGCTTGATCATGGCAGAGCAGAGGTGATAAGAGATCAGAGCCACCAAGAACCCGAAAGACTAAGGAGCCTTCGAGGAATGTCTTACCATCTTCCTGACAGAGAACACGGTATCCACACCGGAGACATGTGAAAAAACTGAATTGCAAGGATGCGGAAAGACTTGTACCGAGCCGTCACGCCTGGGCACATTCATGAGAATTCAGCTGAAGCTTACCTGTGAGGAGACATGCCATTTCCTATCCTCACTCTCGGTACATTTCTATGAGGATGAGCCGAGTATGAATCGATGGAGGTCCGGGATTTATCACCTTCACATGCAGAGGTCTTTCACTCCCTCACCATAAGGGAGTTGAAAACTTCGTATGGTTTCGAGTGGAATGGGATCGACACAAGACATTTACAGCACTGAGTTGCCCTCTCGTCCACCATGACAAACCTTACTGGCCATACCGCACCAAGCAAATCAAAGTCCCCGTTAAGGTACTTCCACAAAGCC